>JAUCNO010000795.1:6522088-6549080 GCA_032353835.1 Enteromius viviparus
ATGCAGACCCAGCTCCCAACCCAACTTTGTGAATAGATTAACGGCGATATTTTTTTTTATCGCGCGATAAGAGTCTCCGTTAACGCCGATAACAGCCCACCACTAATACATATACATACAGTATATGCATGTTGTTATTATTGTTGTTCAAATTATTATTATTATTAATTTCTTTTAAAAAATGTTAGTGTATTGCAGGATATCTCTGTTTTATTCTCATTTAGGGGAAAACATGGAAAAGTTAGCTCTGTAAAAGAGTGTAGTGAATCTGAGAAATTGTCTTTTATCAAGACAAAACTTGAATAAAATAAATGGGTGTTGACATAAACACAGGTTGAATCACAGCTGAACTGTCATTTGGAAAAATCCATCCCATTAATTTTTGACTGAAAAATGTATGCAAAATAACTGCCAAGTCCACTCAAGCAGTAAATTCAGTAACCCTGCACAAAAAAAGGCTTAAAAAGGGGTATGTGACTGTAATGTGACAAGAAACAACAATTGGATGAGAAATACAAGAAATGGAATTCCTCAGCAGGTATAAAGTTTCACAAACTTTAGAAATTGAACAGGAAGCTGCCAAAAGCAGTCGAATCGGTAATTAGAGGCAATATGCAATGTCTCGGAGGACCTGCACCTTTCTTTATGCAAGAGAAATGTGATTGAGTCATCAGCAGTCACCTGAGTTTGTGTGTGTGTGTGTGTTTGATTGAGTGCTGCACATGCTTGACGACGGTAACAATGTAGAATCCTGAGTTTTAAAGTGCCTCGGCCATTCAGGGCACCTTGCTTTCAATCCTGCAGCTTGCTGTACTGTCATAGGATATTAAACATCAGCTTTGAGTGTGTGCTAGAGCTCCTGTTGTATATTCCCTTACTGTAGCTGCACAGGACAGTTTTTCACATCTAAAATTCATGGCATGGCTATAAAATCGTAACCTGGGGCAAAGTTCTAGTCTACATGTCGTCAACCAGTGGAACATTATAATTGAAATGTCAGGAGAGACGGGGAGAAAAGCTAGCACTGTCAGGACAGGAGGAAGGTTAATGACTTGGAGAACATCTTTAGGTGATAAAGCAAATCTGATGGACACAAATTAGTGAAAAAAGAGCCTTGTAAAGAGTTTACATTTGTTAATCTGTGTTGCACATCTGTTAAACAGCGCTTCCCTACACTCAGCTGGTAGATTAATACTGTACCGTGTAATGGCATTAGTGAGAGCATGAGCGGTGTGAGGAGCATGTGGTGTGAAGTGTGGGAGGACAGCGTGCTTTACAGTCTTCATAAATATCAGGATCCCTACAAGCTGGAGAATTGAATTCCTATGAAGTCTGTAAATTGTATGTCCAACTTTTTATATCTGTGTGCATTCGAATCCAGCTCTAATAGCAGCAGCTTGTGTATATCAGAGCATTTTTATAGGTCTGCAGAAGCATCATAGGTATTAAATCTAATGGGGCAAGCTCAGATATCCGAGTTTGCTGGATTCTAAAAATTGTTATGTTGCACCATTATTGCAAGTAATAAAAAGGGTGTTTTATACTGTTGAAATTGGGTCAGTCGTTCTCATTTCGATTAGTTTTTTCCCTGAATACAGTAAAAATTCCACATAGGCTGTTGAGTTCCATTTTTGGTTTATTAAATACAAATTAAATATTAGGTGAAGATTTATTGTGAATGCTAGCAACAATGTGAAATTCAATGTTTTTGCTGCACTTATCCTGGGTTAAATCAAGTTATCTTGGAAAGCTATTCTGCTACATTAAAAAGAAAGAAAGATGTACAAAGTGTTTTTTTTTTCTTCTTTTTTTAGACAAAAAAGTCAAAATGATGACTGCTCTAATCATTAGACAAAGTGTCACAAATATGGCAAATTCAAAATTCTGACATAAAAAAGCTTAAATTATAGAAGTCACCACAAAAAGTCATAATTAATGGTAAAGTTAAAATTATGAAATAAAAAGTGACATAACTTATAGCTCATAATTTCAACCTTTTTCACATTATTATTACCGGATGTCTCAATTAAACTTATGAGTTATGACTTTTTATTTTTCTAAATTAAGATTTACCAAAGCAGTGGCAGAAATGGGCTTGTTCAGCTACTGACCCAGAAAAATAATTTTGCATACAGCATAATCTCAGTTTTAATACTTTTAACGTTTTTTAAATATTTTTTATTAGTTTTAAGCAAAAACAGTACTGTTGTTTAACTGCACTTAATTGGTTCAGTCTTTGAGACGACTGTAATCTGTGAACTTTATGATACCCAGTTGGATTGCGTGTCTTTTTGTGCTGATATATTCATGACTCCCTCTTTGTGTTCCTCAGACTGTGCGCACCATTCGCCGGCGCCGCTGTTACCCACCGACCTGGAAGCGCTGGGTCTTTTTCCTGTTCCCTGGCACCACCATTGCCACATCAGCGGTGGCCTTATACGCCTTCGTGGAGACGGAGGAGAACTACTTCTACATCCACAGCATCTGGCACATGCTCATCGCCGGGAGCGTCGGCTTCCTTCTGCCGCCGCGTGCCAAACCTGACGTGAAAGTCACTCCCCTGAAGCGGCGGCGAGGCTGTGGCTACCAGCTCTGTGTGAACGAGCACGAGGAGATGGGACTGGTGGACCCAGCGATCATTACCATCAACAGCATATGCACCAGCTGATGACGCTTAGCAACTTGGACTTTTATTTGCCTTTTTTCTCCTTCCTTTGGATTATAAAAACATGGAAAACAAAGCCAGAGAACTTACTGATGCACTGTAAATAACTTTTGATCGAAACACACACAGACATACAAACACTCTTGCATATGCGTACAAGTTTTTTGTCATCGTTATTTGGATTACTATTATCGTTAATAATATGGTTTGCATTGTTAGTATCTGGGAATGGTTTGTGTCAGTACAGCGATGCACTGTTATTAGTGCATTATTTAAACCGTCTGAGCTGATTTTTCTGCTGCTATTGACAGTGACTGTAAAATTGAAAAATGTGTCATGTAATTTATTCATTGTTTTCTGGCACTCAAATGACCAAATGTTATATTGTGTTTAGAGGATGCAAAGGAAGAACATTATGTGGATGTATCAAGGGCACTGCTTTCTTTTTTGTTTACTTTCTAAACATCTTTTGCACTGAGACACAAAAAATGTGATACTGTACATTTTTTAAATATAAGTATAGTTATGATCCAGTCACAATGTGTACATGTATAGTATAGTTGTTTTCAGTGGAATGTCTGATTGTACTTTGGATTGCATTGTATTGCCTTTGCAGCATAATTGATTGTCGATTTATAGAAGGTTTAGGAAAGTTTTCATTGCCAAGACCAGGTTTTAATATGAAACCTCAGATAAATAACCTCATATTTCCTGTTGTATTTACCTAGTGAGGATCAGAAGGAGACATTTTAAAGCAAAAGCAAATAAACGTTTTATTTTTTCGGTATCAAATCAGATTCTTTATTTGGCTAGGTGTAAAATGTAATGTGTTCTACTATTTGAAACTGATACACATGACTGCTGTCACGCTCTGATATATTGAAAAGATGAGAAACTGCAAACAGGGGCCTCTGGGATTCAAAACCCATTTTTAAATAAATCATTTTCTCCTGGCTTCATATCATGACATCATCCTCCGTATTTCATTTCTTATGAGGATGTCTGTCCTGAAGTTCCCAGCGTATGTGCTTTCATATAACGTGTTAGTCTTTTACAACATAGAGCTTAAGGACTGTTTTTTTTTTGGTACAATATATGTGCCTTTGACTGGGGATGAATCATGTGTCATACTACTTGTTAATAATTATCATTGTTCTCCAAATTGAACATTTGTTCAGTAACCCCCTTTTAATTGAAAGGACATCCAGTGATTCTATCTGAAATTAAGTCAACCTGGTCTCATAAAAATATTATGTACCTCTTTGCACTTTTGTGCTACACCGTTTTACGTGCCTTACTGCACGTTTTGTCATAGTTTCTAAGAGAAATGTCCACTGATTGGTGCTAAAACACAAGTTCAATACATGAACCCTGGCTATACATGAAGCTAATATAGGTATGTATTGCAGCAGTTGCTAAGTTAATGCTAATATCATGTTGGAAATATGTCCTACACCAAATCCAAATCTAAACCTGTAGTGTTAACAAATGCAAAACTGATTTAAAAACACATTTGTTGATGCAACCATGCCATTTCAACCTCCTTCTACACAGATTTGAACTGTTTTGTCAAACCGTAGTTACTTAGGATTCAAACTGAGGCCTCTCAAGTACATCATACTGTGTATGAAAACCCATAGATATAGCTGCATATGTTATACTTACGTTCAAAAACATCAGTTTTCAAATATCCCAGCATTTTAATATTGTTTTGAAGTCATAACATGACATTTTGCGAAAACTACGCTTTATTAATCGAAACTCTAAATTTGTGTGAAAATGAATAAAAGATATTTACTGCCTCTATTGTAATTTTTTATTTTTTTTTGGAAACTACAGTGATTTCATTTCTTGCTAAAAAAAAGTGCATCCAGGATATGTTATGCCATGAGACCAGCTACCCATAAAATCCTTGCTATTATTTGGCCCTAATATGTGACTGTGGTCTACAAAACCAGTCATAAGTGTAAATTTTTCTAAATTGAGGTTTATACATCATCTGAAAGCTAAACAAGCTTTTAATTGATGTATAGTTTATGATAGAACAATGTTTGTCTAATTTTTCCAAATAAAGTCCTTTTTTTTTTCTTCTGTCCTAATAATCTTTTGACATAAAAGTAAAACTGATCATTTTGATCCATATAATGTATTTTTGGCTATTTCAAAAAATCCAGGGTCACATATGGGCAAAGTTGCTGCAAAGAATATCCTTTATGCACAGCCATGAAGTTATGTTTAGAAATTTGTTTAGAAACAAACTTTACTTAATTTTTATAATATAGTTTTATAAAATAGTTTTTGTAGGAACAGTCTAAAAACCCTAGCTTGCTAATTGTATTAAACCGTGTGCCCTCCCACATCCGCAAACAAATCAAGGCTTCTCTAAACTTGATCTTGTGTGATTTAGTGCTTTGTGTTGATATTCAGCTTTTTGCCAATGGGCACTATGCTCATTTCTCCTCACATAACACATTCGCCAAGGCTCTGTCATGCGTCGGCGCAATCTTTTGCAATTTTTCTAGTCAAAATGGGAATTGATGAGAGATGCTATGCTGAGATGGGGGACACGGTGAGATTGGTTGCGGTTTCTAGATGGCGAGAAGGTTTAGGCCGATTTAGCCCTCTGAGCTAATGAAAACCGTTTCACAGAATGTCCTTTAACTTTGCCACTATTTTCAGTGTAATTAGGACATGGCATTAAAATTATGATCTAATCCATACGCTTTCAGTAATTTAATGTCTGAGTATCTGTGTTACAAAGGAAGTGTCTCAGCAGGAGTCTGGACTGACAGCACCATTCCAAATGGGAGGAGCCGTGTAACGTGTTTTAATTAAGATATGAAAATGAATTTGTTTGCAGTCACTGAGGATGACAGCACATGAATTAGTCCAATGAACGAGTGACACTTAGGCCTGACAACCACATGAAGTATAGGGGTAGAACAGGAAGCATGACTAACGATCCAGTAAAACTGTAAAGCATTTTAATGCAATCAATTCACATACAAATACAGTAGTCATTTTAAACATTTCACCAGTGAAATACATAAAGTGTTTCTATTTATAATTGACATTCTATTAAACATGCTTGTTTTGCATTTTTGGCATCAGTGCATTTTATAGTATGTAGATAGAGGATTCATCAAATCTGTTTTGCCTCATGTTTTGTGCGTTCCACACCTTTTGTGCTGTTATTTCAGTAGTAATGATAGAGAAAGTATTGAGCAGATGTCATCAAACAGAACTAAAAAAAATGATGATTGTTACCTAACAATTTTCCTTACACTCTCCTTGTCTGATACTGGTTGAATAAACTAATAGTCCATCCTGATCTCATGGCAATTCGAACATATTTTATGAGGTGACTGATTCGTATGATCTCACTCATACAAATTCGTAAGATTTTGCTAAACTGCATATATTCTACAAGTTGGCAAATATGAATTCACACGAATGAACTACACCTAAACCCAACCTTACCCGTCACTAGACAAATTGTACATAATTAATTTTGTCTGAATTAGCCACCTCGTAAATATATAATAGTATACTGTACAAATCAGTTGTGAGACTGTGTTGAATGATCCCGCCCAAATCTAATCACATTGATAGAACATAGAACCAATGTTACTGTTGTTGGGCTGGTTGGGATGCGCAAAAACGAATAGTTTAAAAAGCATAGTTATGCAATTTCCCTGGCGGGAATTAACTTAGTTGACACAACTGCATAATAAGCCTTCCGAGGAGAAAGTATTTTAAAACAAAAATGAAGACACTCCAACATTAAACAATAATGACAGATTCTGAAACAAAAATGGGGGAGTCTTGATGTATTCTGCTCATAATTTCTGGCTCATAACCCAGAGTATGAGGGGAAGAGCAAAAGAACTTAAATCAAAACTGACAGTGCATCGAATCAGCACAAAGACCGACCACCAGAAATATATAGCTTTTTTTTTTACAATCACAAAATCTATTTCAGCAGATTTTGGATCTGCACAAAATATTCACCTTGTAATCTGAGAAAAAAAAAGAAAAAAAAGAAAGAAATCTTGGCATAATAACAATTTTTAAATGAATTGGCCTTAAATTTTTATGTATTCTCATTCACACATTTTCATAGGATGTGTTTACCCTCCACTTACAGTTTTGGAGGTGGCCCTTTTTCCCCTAAAAATCACTATTTCCATATGATTCACATTATACAAATTCATACTGTGGGGTTGCAGCCAAGAGGGCGTGAGCTGCTGAGGATGAACGCAGCCGGATGACAACAGACTCCGCCCCTTTCCTGGACCCTCATCCCTCGAACACTCCCTGACCTTCACGTCCCAGGAGCACAACGAGGACCCCACTTCCTCTATAATTTTGGACACTTTTTTCCCCCTTTGGACACTTTATTTTGTTATTTTGTTAATAAAAAGCCTCTCCGCGGCCTGACGCCACGCCCACTGTGTCTGTTGTTGCAATACAAAACAGTGGTCGCAATAAATAGGTATGTTTTCTTATCAGATTTTACAAACAAAAGCTTTTTGCACATGAATTCATCTCAAGGATCACATAATTCTGACATTAGCAAGTCCAGAAGCTAATAGCCTTCACACTAGTCAATAAAAAAAATTGCAGAAACTTGATAAAAAAATTGGTAGGCATTTGTTGGTAACTGACCTTTATCAAAATAACATTAGAAAGCAGCAGTTCTTCACTTGTTAGGTTCATCAAATCAATTAAACTGTTAAGATTTGAGCACATTGCATAACCTATGAAGTACAAGCATAAATTTAGAAAAGGAGCAAATTTATATTTAGGATGAAACTTCACTAGGGTAAAAACAACAAACATCAAAAACGACTGTCTCTTAAAACACCAGTACATTTTTTTGCACAGACAAAAATTACAGTCACATACATGTCCAGCATTGTGAGGCTGGACATAGCGTAAATCATGGAGTGTGAGTGCAATACCCTTAAAGTGCATATAGTACTTTTTACGTGATATGTCATTACTATCCAGATCCTTCTTTGCATTAGTATCCATCAGCTTGGACCTCAATAGCTGGAGCTCCGTAGGCTCCTACATGTTCTGCATTCAGTCGCAGAATCATAGACAAGAAGCAATCTGAACACTGACCACCCACCTCCTCCACTACAGGCCTGTCTTCCTCTGAAAACAACCAGAAGACAGAGTTGTTTGTAACCCCAGAAACACAGCCAGACCGAGACCCAGAAACCCCCTGCTCTATATGAAGCAGAGGGCTGCTCACAGTCTCATGAGCAGACAGTCCAACGTCAGCCAGGTTTCTCAGCATAACCACAGAATGAAGCAAAGCAGAAAGCCCCCCGGTCACGGCAACAAACTGCTTCTCCTCCGGATCATCAACCTCATCTTCAGTTATACTTAACACTAAAGGAAAAGTAAAATAAGGCTCCTGAGTGATATCTGAGGTAAAGTCATTGAGAATCACTCCACTACTTGGTAAGTATTTCCCGGATCCCCATGAGCTGTTGAGTGAGGTGGAGATTACGATGAAATCACCGTGACTATCGAGGATTCCTACGTGACTGCTTGTGGTATTTAATGTGAACATCTCTCTCTGAGTTGTGTTGAAGAATTCATTTGCCAATTTTAAGAGGGCATTATAAGAAGCAAAGGTATTAACGTGATCTCCGTGGCTCGGAAAAGTAAGGTTTTGCTCTCTGACTCTATTTAATATATTGGATACCATTCTACCTGTGAGCTGGTTGGGAGCTGAAAGAATGCTGTATTTCTCCTCTGCCATGATAAGGGGCTCATTGATTTCTCCGCCGCTGGCCTGAACGGCAGCTAGGAAAGCCGGTCTCTCTGCTTCAGAAATGTCTTGAGCCAATTTTACGGCCAGGTTTTCCGGGAAATGGGAGCTATTTACACTGACGCTCAGCAAAAGTTCTGATAGATTCCCATTGGTGACATGCTCGCCCTCTGATTTCACGCGGCCGGTCTTATCGCAGAACACATCACACAGTCTTGACTGGAGTATTTTGTCCTTGTGGGTTTTTAACGCCTTGGAGAGGATTTTATCGATAAGGAAACCCTCTTTAGCGAGTTTCATGGCTCCCTCGAAAAGCCGGCTCCATTCTAATTGCCCGTACTCGGAATGCAGCAGTCGAAGACCCTGCAATAATGAGGGAGCACCATATGTAGGCCGCTTCGGAGAAGTGTCGTGTATCGCTTTAAATGATCTTGTAGTGTGATTGTACAAAATTGCTGAAAACACTCCACCTTGAAGAAAAGGCAAGCACCAATGAATCATTCAGCAGCCTCAAATAGTAATTTATGCTTTTAGTAACCTTGTGAAAGGCAAATGCGGTGCTAATTAGATGTAGATATTAACAACAAACAGTATGAATTTGAGAACCACACAAATATTCATGTATTTTTTGTTGCTAATAGGCTTTTTTCAAGCTTATTTTCTATAACCTTTCATAAAAATGATTTTACATCTCCAGAGATGGTCTTAAAAACAACTCGCTATAACCGTTTGAAATGCATAAAACTTTACAAAACTTGCTTGTGGTATTTTTTTTAAATTTCACTCAATATTGCAAGTTAAAAATGAAAACGGCACATTTCTGGAAATTACATCATGCAGCAGAAAGAGTTATGAACATTAATAAATCTGGCAGTGTTGTAGTCAAGACCAACTCATTCAAGTCCAAGTCAATACTATGTTTGAATCAAGGACGAATCCAAGACCACAAATGTTCATGGTTTTGTCATGTACTCAGTAACATGGTCAGTAAGCGCAGAATTGTACTTTCTGTTTAGTAACACTTTCAATGAAGCCTGTATTTATAACACATTATAAGGGTATTCTTAAGGCAGTATAATAAATGCACAATGCATTACAAATAACTTTATAATATTGTGCATCATCATTTGTGGTTTTTAAGAGTATGATAATATATAACACAAAATGAACACGATCCATGCACTTAAATTACCATGGAGTTACAATGCATTATTGTCTTGCCACTTAAGATTACCCTAATAATGTCTTATAAATACAGGCTTTATAGAAAGTGTTATGTTTTGTTTCAACCTACTAAGATTGCGGCACTGAAATATTTGATTTGTAGAAGTGAAGCAATGAAAAGTGCATGATACTATTACAGACCTAATCCAGCGGTGTGTGGATGAACAACTCCTAGGCAGAGTAAAGCAGCAATCCCTGCATCGACCACATTCCCGCTCTCCTGAAGAAGCTCCTTACCAATACTGGAACAGTTTGCTATATGTCACACAGAAGACATTAAATATGTTTTATACATATTTATGGTATTTCAGCCACAATATGCATATTAGTTTGTACTATATTTATTAATGAAAGGAGACTTGCCAGAGTCTGTGATGATAGCAGCATTGTGGTACAGTGACTGACTGTGCTCATGAGTGTGACTTTCATGATCATGATGATGATCAGGATCATCTCTGTCTTTGTGGTCGTGGTCATGGTCATTGTGGTCACCATCATCTTGATGAAGTTCATGATGGTGTTTGTGGTCTTCATTCTCAGAAATATTGTGTGTCTTGTTAGTGCCTTGATGATTTGACAGGTCCAAAATCTCATCAGGTCCAGGCCAATAGCAATTCCACTCATAGATCACAAATCCGAAAACAATTCCCAGAAGAACGACAGCCACTGTGACCCTGATACAGGTGTCTCTTTTCCTTGTCCTTGCGTGTTGATTGAAGAAAGGCCTGCATATTTCAAAAACAATGACAATGTGTAGTCTGCATAAACAGTATTCACAAAGCTCAAATATAAAAGACTTTTTGCTTTTCTCGGATGCTGCTCTGAATCAGTCTAAGTATATCAGCAGCCAGCTTATCACTTTTGTTCTTTGTGGCTGGTAACAAGAATACATTTCACAGTTGGACACCCAAAAGGTTCACTCAAAAATAAAAATCCTGTCATACTCATGTTGTTCATATCGGAGCCCGTACACCCGTGTTAAGACACACAAAACAGGCAGCAAATTTGCGATCATTTCTTCTGTCTAAAATGTAAACTGAAATTTTCGAGCATAGGCTTATGATGGGAAATGGATCAATTCCAGTCTGTTCCTCGCACAAGTTTTTGTAGCCTATGACTTGTGTTATATTGCAAGAGCTAGGCTATTTTATGACATGACTATCAAGTTTCAAACAAAACGTTTTGTGAACTGGTTGAAAGTATTCCTTGTAAACATTAGTCATGAGAGCATTAAATAGCATTTTAAGTAATTATGTATTAAATAATCGTTAAAAGAAATGAATCACAACTCTTTCACTGTCTATAGCGACATTGCTAATATTTATAGGGGAATCTAACGTTAACTGGTAGAGACGCGACGCGGCAAAACTTGAAAGATCCCATAACAACAACAAGATGTACACAGCAGGTGCTCTGTCGCGTCGCGTCGCGTAACGACGGCTACAAGACAGCAGCCACGACATAAGAGACAGTGCACTTGACAATATAGCAGATTCTCTTAAAATGACATTTAACTTGCGTGATAGATGTAATGCAAATTTTACTTTCATTTTCTCACTTACGACTCGAAATCTATGGTAATTTCATCATCTTCATCTTCGGTATAATCGTTGTCGTTCTCATCTCGCACATCGGTTGCAAGTACTTTATATTTAACAGTGCTCGGTGCCATTTTCCCCGTGTGCATTTGGCTCTGTCGATAACACACTGGTCCTAGTAACCTAGAAATCTCCTACTTCCTGTTTGTCCTGACATTCAGGCCAGGTAGAAACTGCACAAATCCTTCTGATGGGCGTGCACGTCAAACACGTGTTTCAAGACAACTCACATTTGTTTTTACATTTGTTCCACCACAGTTTGTCTGTTTAAACTAGCCCATGTACAGTTGTTAATTCTGCAGTGCAATTAAAAGCCAAAAATGTCCAACCTAAATAAATAAATTAATTAATTAATAATAAAGCCAAAACTACAAATGACCTTTAGTATTATAATATATAATAGTATTTTATTATAACCTATAGTATATTAATATTTACTGGAGGTCAAGTGGGAGCTAACACTAATTTTCCCTTATTCCTTCTCAAACTGTAGCAAAGACACATATAGCCCACATTATCATAGAGGCATAATCTAGATGTTTTTTTGTTTTTTCCCCCCCTTCATCTATGTCCACAAAGGCCAAGGCTTGGGGTGAAGCAGTGGGGCTGGTCTGTGCTGATTCTCAATGTTGCAGTGACCTGGAAGGGAGCTGAGAGCATAAGCCTCAATATTCCTTTCAAAGTAGCCTGTGACTCCAAATCTCCATCTTCAAGGGAATCATGGTGCACGGCTTCCCACCTTATTTACTTTTTGACATTTACTGGAAGGTTTTCAAACATGCAGAGTGTAATTGAATATAAAATTCCCGCAGAGATGGTAAGAACCGCTGTCATATCAAGATACAACGAGAGATTGAGAATCTCAGCAATACTGACCGGCTTAAATGTCACTCATGTGGCTATGACTTTATTTGTTTATAGCCTCTGTTCTTTGGGTATCACTTGCCCCCCCTCTATTCCATATGTAGGTCTACAGCAGTATTCAAATACACCTTTATACAGCCCTGAATGTCAGCACATTAGAGAACTGGGGCGAAAGAAGAAGAAGAAGAAGAAGAAGAAGAAGAAAAAAAAAGTAGCTTCCATGGAGTACCACCTCTTTGATCAAATTTATGTGTGTTTGAATAGACTTTGAAGTTAGGTGGTTTGTAAGATATTCCGTAGGCCTACTGTCTGGCAGCAGTTCCTTTGTGAGTTTTGTCTCTTTTGATATTGCCTGGTGCTTTATTTATTTTTTTATAAGAAACATGTCATTATTATCCCAGTGGATGAGGCTTTATATAATCTGCATCCTTATACATAAGACTATTTATATTAAAAAACAAAAAGTAGTTTACAAGAGTCACAATTAAAAGGCAAAGATATTGTCAACAGATTCAATCAAACCTCCTCATTCGTATTTGTTTATCTGAAACAAAATGTATCAATATTGTGAACATAAGCTTTATTTGCATATCATTAATTTCTGCAAAACATCATGTATGCACAATTCTTTGTGATTGTCTTGCTTCGGGTTTACATTTTAGCATACGCCCAATATTTTGTAATAGTCATTTTGCGACAAGGCTGTGTTGTACTGTGTTAACTGAATTTTAACAGAAAACTTAAAAATGCACTTGTAATGTGAGTCCCAAGAATGAGGATGTAAATGCGGCATTTACAGCAACCACAAGAATCCAGGAACAAGAAAACATGAGAAGGAACTATTCACCAACAGCCGGTATGAGACAAGACAAAAGAAACAATGACTAAATGCACAAGACAACCCAAGTAATGCTGATAATGAAAGAAAATGAATTACTGGCAGATAAATGAATGAGGGCAAAATTAACAAAAAAAAACCCATCACTAAGAACACTAAACTTTAAAATAAGATATATTTTAAAACAAAGCAACAACACCGACCGAACCTGTGCCAGAAGCATGAATTCCAAACTTCTGACGCAAACAACTGCAAATATATTTATACCTATGATAGCTTAGTAGTTATATTATATTTCATGAGTTAAATGAAGGCAGGAAGAAAAAAACATGAGGGGAATGAATGTGGATCTAATAATAAATAGGCTACTGTCAGAATTTGTAATTGCTTCTGGTTCTTGAAGTCAGAATTCTGTATCCCCTCTTAATTGGATAGACTTGAAGGCCTCAGCAGTTTATCATATCATAACCCATGGACAGCCCAGAATGGCCTGTTTAAAGCCTGCTGATTCAACCTGCTGTTGCTCCTAAAGCTTCTTGAGGATGCATATGGTAAGTCAAGAAGAATAAGCTCCATGCTGCTGGTTCATACGGGGAATAAGGATTAGAAAAGTATTAATGGGAAAAAAGGTTTGTAATGTTTTAAAAATATCTTTTATTGGGGTTGCTTAGTTGAAAAGCACTTAATTTTAAAAGGTTATAATGCTTTTCTGTGATAAGTTTTTTTTTTCCTGACACTATTAATGTGGTGGCAGGCTGTCAAAATAAAGGTAGCAGTTTGGCATTCAACAGCACGTTTCCAACTACTAGAGCGATACCACAACGTTTTGACTGAGTTCTGGCTATATTCATGAGAAAGTCTCCATAAAAACGGAGCAGTATAGATACAGACAGACAGATTGTCTAATAATCTAATGCAGAACCAATAAAATGCAAAACTTCTATATAGACAGAAGTAAGCATAATTGGTGATGCATTGTGTTTACTGACTATAATTGTATTAGTCAGCTATTTCCTCTTACCACTGTATAAATACTGTTTATCTAATAATATTTGATCATATACAAAAAAAAAAATTGACAAATTATTCCATCATACTGGGGAGATTAAAGTCACTTATGCTCTCCAAGGGTTCATTTATTTAATTGATTTGAAAAACTATTAAAAACAGTGATGTTGTAAAATACAGGGTGGGCCATTTATATGGATACACTTTAATAAAATGGGAATGGTTGGTGAAGAATTAACTTCCTGTTTATGGCACATTAGTGCATGTGAGGGGGGAAACTTTTCAAGATGGGTGGTGACCATGGTGGCCATTTTATTGTGTATATTTTGGTGTATCCATATAAATGGCCCATCCTGTATTATTTATTTTTTTTTTTAATTCATTGTAATTTATTCCTATGATGGCAAAGCTGCCAGTACTCTAGTCTTCAGTGTCACAAGATCTCTCAGATCTTTTCAAGATTCTTTGATATATAAAACAGCACTTATTTAAAATAGCAATCTTTTGTAACATACAGTACTGTTTTGCATATCAAAAGATAATCAACGAAATGTCATTCTGGCATGCTGCACCGATGGCAGAGCTGATGTTCGAGACTTAAAAAAAAGAAAAAGAATAGAAAAACATATGATTAAAATATAAAGTGATGGCATGCCTTTTTTCAAATTTAACTTTTGTTTGTTCCCGCTTCAGCAGTGGCCCAAATACAGAGGACCATATTGAGCATGGATGGAGTATGAGTTACGTCCTAGATTTTTTTTTTTTTTTTTCTAATCGGGCACCTGTGTTTCCAGTCTCAGCACATTTGTTAAGTGCTGACATAGTCCAACCTTCTTTTGCAAAGTAAATTTTATTCTGAAACTGACTTTATTGTAGAGTCACTACGAAAATGTCAAGTCTCCCTGTAGAATACCAAAAAGAACACTGACCCATTCAGGTCACATATGTATTATATTCTTTCACAAGCTACAACACAACACTCCACACACTCCATTATACACAGCATTCTCTGTTCATCGACACTTTGACATTGTCGCCACAGCAAATCGCATAAATAAAACATATTTTTCACAAACTTGGCATGGTTGGCTGTCCTTTTTACAGAAATAATTCCTCCAGCCCTGTATGGTCTTGCTAACTGCAGTTTCATTTTGATCAAGTTAACCTGCAGGTAGATCTTGATTATCAGTGCATATGAATCCATGAGACTCTGGAGTCCATGTTTCATTATAAAATTGTTCAGAAGTCAGAGACAAGATGGTGTTGATTAATGACTGAAGCACTTATCTGTTTCTATATTTCCATATTTTATGAAGAACCCCATTTCAAGTGTATTTCAACCCATGTGAGCATTACACCTACATGTCACAAAGCTTAGATTTTGTCCAATCCCATCTCATAACTAATTCTAAGCCTTAAAATCAGATTGTGTAGACCTCTAAGTAGCAGTTAATCACCTTTCATCGAGATTTCCTCAGAGAGTCATTCAATTTCAGTTCAGGTTTTATTTGGGGAGAGTACTTTGTCTCAAAGCAATTACTAAATCACACAGACTTGTCTATCAAACTGTTACTTAGCTATGCGAATTTTAACTAGTTTCCCTTAAGGATAAACAACCCTTAATAACCATTTATTGTTGTTTGGATGTTTATTGCTGTTTTTCAATTGAAAGAGAAAGTTTTTGGACCATTTCAGTGCGAAAGGCACCATGGGTTAGAGCCCAACAAGAAGTCGATTTTACCGGATGAGAAATATGCTGAAGGATATTGATAAAGTCACCTTGCTCCACACCTCAGCAAAAGAGCACCATAATTAACTTCACGACACACTATGTAACTGTTGAGCGTGCCTCATAGCTGTATGCAATGAAATCAATATTTCTATCACTGACTTCACTGCACTTATTTTCGTACTTCATTGACCTTCCTATCGATTCCTAAACTATTTACCTCCACAAACAACAAATGTGTCTCCACCATAAGTACAAATAGTGCCATCTAAAGTAGATTTACCTAAAAAATGTCAAATGAAAAATAAGAATACAATACTGAGAGTGGGCACAAACCTTCTGAACAAATCTGTAATGATTCTCCCAGCAAACAGACTACTAACAATTAATATACGATCAGAGAGGATGATGCATTTAATATATGCAACGCCGGGCAATCAAGACTACTGTTGTCCCAAATTATTGTGTGAATTACCTATGGCTGAATTTGCAGCTTTAAAAATGTTACTGACAGTTACTTTCTTTGAATTTGCAAACGAAAATTCCATACAAAGCCAATGCAGAAACAAGCATCACAGAGCAACTCACAACAGTGGGGTTTTGAATGAAACAGAAAAGTGTTACCTGTTTGTCCACAAGACCTCAAAACCACTTAGTGACTGGTGTGTCTAAAGATTCATCATCCAAAACTGTCTCAAAATGTAGAAGTATCATGGTGTATGAATGATTCACTCATAGCTTGTTTAATTCCTGAAAGAATCAATGTATTTAAAAAAAACCATGACTCAATGAATCAATGACTCAGTCTAAAAACTGATTTGTTCTGGAGTGTTCCAGAGTGTTTTTTTTTAGCTATTAAGTCATAACAACTTTCTGGTGTAATAATGTAACCTGCAAAAAGTGTCACTGAAAATTTCCAATAGTATAGCTTGTGCATGTGAATACAGACAATCTGGGTTACACGAACAGTAAAATAATAACAATGCTGATATTGAATACTTGGTTGCAGTTACAATGCACCTTTTTATTTTCCTTGTTTTCTAAAAGATAGCGGTGAATAAATAATCAGCATGGACAAACAAACAAGGTTTGACACCCTACTGTGATAACAGCCCATTTTTTTTCTCCATAAATAATTTTCACTTTATCAGAGAGCACAGTAAAACCCAGGTGAGGGTATAACACGTTTATCATGCTCTTATTCAGGTAGCTGCACTAAATAAATGATTGTCCAGTTCTTATCTGGCAGCTCAGTCTGTCAACCACACTTGTTGAGGTGGAGCCGAATGATTTGAGCCTCAGAACATGACGCCATGATATCTTCACAAAAGAACATGGAGGCTGGTTTAGATTCTGCCTCTGCCATCATGAGATTAGACTCCCATCCCACCACCTGTGCCGGGGATCCATGTCACCTATTGTGGAGGCCTGCCAAGTTGTATAATGTGTAGGCAAATTGCAGCCTTACTACAGTAATATTAATACTGATGTGTCAATCAATAACTGACACGCAAGATGCTGCCAGTGTCATTTGCATGAAACAAGATAACAGAGACATGAACAGTAAATAACAAGAAATATGTGTGCTAAAAGCTCTGATTGATCAGATCAGCATTTCATGCATTTTAATCACCTTATAAATAGCATTAGCTCCTGTCACTCAAACAGCAGAGTAGGATGCTACCTATTATCTTCCTCTCACCCTGTTACTGACCCCTGTAGGTAGCATCATGACCTCACCCTACCGGGAAGAATTTTGTGCTGAAATAGCTCTGTTAACACAGTGCATGTCAGACTCTGACAAATGCATTTATCAGCTCTGCAGCAGTGCTCATTTTTCACGGCTTTGCTAATTAGAGCACAAAGGGCATCCATGTCTGCCGCACTGGACACTCAATCAATACAAACTCGCAGTTCACACCGGCGTAAGAATCCTGGCAGAACTGCAAGTGGAAAGGTTATTGTGCTCCAGTTTTAGCTCGGCATGTCAAACAGTGTAGCCCTCCTTAACAGTGCTATCATGGGAAAAATTAATAGTAATTATAATAATAATAATAATAATAAATGTAAAACACACTTTAAGTGCGCTATTAAAATGCAGTATCTTGGAATTCTATTATATTCTTCATCAGTCGCTGCATTTTAATATCCCAAGAAAGTACTTAAGATATAAAAGGCACTGTACAAATAAACGTGTTATTTTTAATGGTTTGTTCCACAGGTAATATCAATGCATCAAATGATGAGGGCTTGTTTGGTTTGCGGAACCTGACCTTCAACAAAGCAGCCATCTGTTGAGCGTTCATTTTGTTCCGGCAGACTGCCTGGCTCATTGATAAGATGCTACAATTTCAGAGGCTTGTGATATGTGATGTTCATTAAGGGCCTTACAGGTCAATTATGTTTTGAGTCACGATCAGGAGGGGGAGAAAAGCTTTTAACGAAGCCGGGCCATTAAAAGGAAAGTGATCCATGGCACCCTGTGGCATTTTTTTCCCCCTCTGCTAGCCACTTCCCATTTCCTCAAATTCCTCTAATGGTTAATCTTTCAGACCCAAGGAGAGCACAGTTTTCCCCTTGCAATTAAACTCTCAATGTCTTTGCTCAGTAAAAACGCTTTGGCAAGGGTTACAATAGGAAAGTGCACCTTATGGAGAATGCAGGGGGTGAATATGTGTCGATGATGAAAGACTTTTTTGCCTTAAAAGAAATGGAGTCGTATCGGGGTAAACTTGAACGGATGTGTTGCTGATGAAGCATTCCCGCACACAGCCCACCCGGCAGCTGAGGATTGTAATGCATTAGGTTTGTATAATGGAAAGTGTGTTTCAGTCATACTACCAAGAATATTCATAGCAGAATTTCATGCACGTCAACTAAAACAATTTACAACTGCAAATGAGCGCGCCTGAAATTTTAGCCATTATTTATGGCTGCCGCAAACAGGAAAATCATAAAATACACTTTTTTTTTTTTTACTTGACTGGTATAAAACCTCCAAACGGTAATGGTGAAAGAAAAATACTAATGTTGTATTATTTATTATTAGCCTTATCACATTGTATAATGTTCAGATCAAGCTTTTTTGCCTAGATGATTATTGCAATTGAAATGTATATACCATACAATTATGTAGATAAATCATAGAGACCCCCCTCCCCCACATGATTGTAAAGCGCATTGGGTGTATGGCCATACATGATAAAGCGCTATATGAATGCATCATTCATTCATGTTTTGTAATAAAATAATTTATATTTTTTAAACAAACAAAAAAAATTATATATATAGTATATCAGAACCTCTGTGAGTTTGCTGTGAGTTGGTCTGATGTGAACAGTCTCCATCACTCATCTGTGAAAGGCACAGGCCACAAAGAGAGCAGCCACAGGGTTTGACACTTGACAGAGGAGCTTGTGCCAAATCCATTGGCCTGCCAGCTTGTCTCCCTTTAGTCCTCATTTACTGAAACCTGGGCTATGATGCACAAGTGTTTTTCTCACTAAATGCAATGCATTCATATCCAAGTCACTGTCCTTCAACACTCATAAAATCTATATGAAAAATCTTCATAGTTTGCCGTGTGCACATTCAATCAATGGGGTGTTATGACACTTTAGAGGTTAATTAGGCCATTCCATAGCTTTCTTTCAGAGGAGATAAATCTGTTTGCATCAAAAGTGTGGAAAAACACATTGTACATCTGTCTGTCTGTTTGCTCAGTAATACAAATCTACGTTAATGTGTGTTTAATTTGACATGCTATCAGCTGCCTGACCTTGAGACCATTGTTTGGTTAAAAGCAGCTGTTCACATATGGCAGAAAACTGGCATTTTACTAAACAAAACATTAATATTCAATATGGTAGACAACCCCCCTCCTTATATTTTCAATTGGCTTGACTTTGTTTTTAACTCATACCTGCACTGAACGCACTGGATTAAGAATTAGATCTGAGTCAATTGCTTCTGTAATTAAAAAGTGTCTCACTCTTCACCTAATGTGATGTACAGGCCACTAGACCAGCCAGAAAATCAATTAACAAATTCCAATTCATCACTTTGAGTTAGGGCAAAAGTAGATTTCTCACACATCAACTGTGTAATTCTGCAGCCATCAGCACTGATGGCCAAATGAATATTAATGATGGTGTGCTCACATCTGAGCCAAGCGGTAACATCGCTTCTTAAAGAATTCCACTGATGTGTGACAATCACAGTCATCTTAACTTGGTACATTCATTTTTCAGTTCATCAACCTTCCCTGTGCTGAATCTAATATGATCCCTGTATATGTACAGTGGCCCAAACGTGTTTAGGCATGTATACATGTCACACACAAGTGACAAAAATATTAATGGTGGACATTAATAGCCCGTGCAAGTGATCAGAAGATGTTTTGACACTTTTGAAGTGTCACATAGCTGTGACAAACCTCTCTGCTGGTACACCTTTGCAAATTTGGGGGCAACTGACATACATCCACTAAAAACTGCTGGCTGGTTTGCTATTTTTGTTCAAATGCATTTTTCCTCCCTAAGATTAGTTACTTTTATGTCATATTTTAAAAAGCGAAGGTTTGAGCAAGATGTGATTATGATTAAAAGTTTCATTACTCTACATTTTAAAACAATTTCATTTCATTCTACAAAAAATGATAATAATAAAAAGTTCCCACAGTGGGGCTTTCAAATTGCTATCATTGCCAGTGCACCAAGAGTAACACAATGGCAAATATATTTCAAGTCTACTGTATCTCATTGGTGACTTGAAAAGCAAAACAGATCAACCCGATGTTGGCCCCTCTTTTCGACAAATTGTACCACATCACTGCCAAACATTAAGAGTTGCTGTAAGTGGAAAGTGATACATCCGTCTAGAAAAAACTAAATATGAAAAAATTGGAACTTCTTAGACACTTTTGTGAGATGTTATTATTGACACCTCTTTTGAATCCAACAGCAGGATATGTTGATGCACATTTAAAGTTGTTTGAGGACTGCAGAACTCCAAAATGGAGAAAGTACTAATTGTATTTTTGACAGTTCATGTAAAAAGGCTCTTCTGCTTGACGTATTGATGGCAGCTATTAAAGGGTGATACATTTAGAGCCTCAGCACAATACAGCCAATTAGTGCAATTCAGGTTTTAAACAACAAGTCTTATGCTGAAGAATTGAAGGGCTCTAAAGTAATCAATACCACTGCAATATATTTGAATGGCTTTTGAATTGTAGATTGATTGCTGTTTCAAGCTAACTATTGCTCTCCAGACTAAACCCTTTCAGAAACAAATAACAGAGAAAGGAAATCAGTGGTCAAGACACAATATGCCCAGTTGGAGACGAAGCCGTTAAACGTGTTGATTATCTACTTTTGAAGCACCATAGAGATGTGATAATCTTTATGTGACTTTAAGGATTATATGGCAGACGTACCTTTGTTTATTTCATAGAAAGTTTGAGCAATTTGAAAACTGTGGCTTATGTTTATCAGCCAGTCTGTTTCCTGCATCTGAAGTCTGAATAATTAAGACCTGTCACAACTTTGGCTCTATTATTAATCTCTGACACTAAGCTGTCAAGAAGCTGTAATGGAAATGTGAAGAGTACACCTGAGCCAAAGGAATTTCTTTATCAAAATGGCTTGATAAGGAGTTCAAACACACAATCTGACTAAAAAGTATTCTTAAAGAGACTGATTTATTAAAATATTCTTTGCTGAACTGATTGATGGAACATTTCATTACAATTACAGGAAATTGCTGTTATTTAAATGTTACACTAATAATTAGATGTTTATTCAGCTCTTGTTTATAATCAGACCACACATTTAAATAACCCAATAAATGTAATATAATTTACATATTTTGTATAAAAATGCGTGATGACAATTACATGAGATTTACTGACAAATCAACCTAATGTTTGGCCATTTCAGAATCTATTTATTTAAATCTATTATAAATTCTACAGGATTTGTTAAACATGAAGAATTCAATACCTTTAAATTTAATTACATTCGCATCTCACATTAATCAATTTCTAATAAAACTTTGCACAGTAACAAATATAGCTGACTAATTGCCATTTTTATGAGTTGGTCATAATTATCCTCACTTCTGAAAAGAAGAAGAAGAAAAAAAGAAACGAAGAAACCCAGCATGTTTTGTTTACTGAGCCTTGTGTTTGACTAACTCCCTGTCTATATTAGTGTCCCCGAGCTTGATTGAAATTGCATTGCAGAATTTCAAATAGTCAAAAAGCGGCACACTCTGCAGAGCTTACAAAAACTTAGAGAATGTATGCTGACAGCTCACACTGACAGTCTTAGTGGGAGTGAAGCTGCACACTCACTGGACTGAATAAGTAAAAAAGGAATGGCTAGCTTGTTATTTTCAGCTTTTCAGAACACCAATCTTTGCCAGATGTCATAAAGGACTAACAAGGCTACAGTATGGGAAGACAACTGGACACCATCAGTACAATCAAGCATTGAGAATGATGCCTTCAGCATGGACGTAAAATTCACAAGGGTAAGATATTTGTGGATTGGAGGCGTTGCAGAATAATAAGAGTAGACATACAAAGTGTTCAAGAAAGTGTGTGAATTAATGATATCTTCAGTGCTCCAGCAGCAAATTTCTAGGTTTAGAAAAATATTTATATGTTTTATCAGTGTTTCATAAAAAAAAAAAAAGGTCCAAAGGTCCAAGACCACAAACAAAGATACTGTTATTTTGCATTTATTTATTTTTTTAAAAATTATTTATAATATTCATCCATTTTTGTGGAGGTCCGACTTTGTTCAAAGCGGTTCACATGGTCTGTGTCATATTGATTAATGACCTTGAAATCACTTGAATTATTCATATTTTCTTATTCAGTTTCTCAATAAAATATTTCTTTGTATTCATTTTTTCCAAGAATGTCATATTAATTACAGTTTACATTTTTTCCCCCAATAACAATTATTCAAAACTCTAGACTTTTCATAGCACTTCCACAGCGAGTAAAAAAGACAGATGATCATTGGCAAAGACATACATTTTGTTCAACCAAAACTTGTAGTGATATCTTGTTGTCCAATTATTTACAAAATTAGTTTTTGTGTGTAGAGAAATACACAAACACATCTCGAGTGGTTTTACTGACACCTGCTGTTAACTCTCATGAGCCTTTTTAATTTAAAGCGATAGTTCACCTAAAAATAAACATTTAGTCTCCATTTACCCTCATGTTGTTCAAACAGCTTTTTCTTCTATGGAATACAAAAGATAGTATTCTGTAGAATGAATCAACAGTTTTTGCGCATACAGTGACAGTCAGTGGAGTCCAAAACAACAAGGAACCACACAGACCTTCTCTGTAGCGTATAGGCTATAGACCAAGAAAAAGCAAAAACAGTCATAAACCAAACACAAGAAGTTACAAGCAGGTGCATTTAGTTTGGAACCTTCTTCACAACCATTAAAAAAGTATGCTCTACTATATGTATGTAAAAGTAAT
Organism: Enteromius viviparus; assembly: GCA_032353835.1. Lineage (NCBI taxonomy): Eukaryota > Metazoa > Chordata > Actinopteri > Cypriniformes > Cyprinidae > Enteromius > Enteromius viviparus. The sequence goes on from JAUCNO010000795.1 coordinate 6,545,310, forward strand.
GACATTTCCTCCATGCTGTGACTTTCACTTGACCTATCAGCTACATTTCTTCCCTGCCATTAACAAATCATCCCGGATGGCCTCGTGGGTTAGCAACATGTCCATCAAATGCAAATTTCAGAATCTTGCTAGAAGTAGTTCACATTAGGGCTGCGCAATTAATCGATTTTCTAAGTAAAATTACAATTATGGATGCCACAATTATGCAATACTTCAAAGTCCACTTCTGTGTGCTTAAGATGTTTTTTTTTCCCTACAGGTTATCTTAAGGGTTTTTAATTTAGTACAACATTATAATACCACTCATAGTTTTGCTTTTTTTATTAATTAAAGAAAAACCAATCCAATGTATAATTGATATTTGAGGCTAGTGTTTTCAGCTTGTTTATGTTCATGTAAAAATATTGCAAGCAGTTGCTTCAAGCATGGGTATAAACATCATTCAGTGTAATTTTTTTATAATCGCAATTAATAATCACAATTACAATTTCAAGGGAATAATCAACAATTGAGATTCTGTCATAATCATGCAGCCCTATTGCTCACATACTGGTGATATCCTGGAAGTGATTTTGAGTCTGTATCTTCTTTTATGTTCAACAGAAGAAAGAAAGTTCAAGTCAAGTTCGAAACCAAGTAAATGATGCAAAACTTACATTTTTTGGGGAACTATTCTTTCAAGGGGAAATATTAGGTGCAAATTAAATTACCCTCTCTTTCTCAAATGCAAGTTATGTGCTTGAGCCAACTTTGGCCAAAAGCTTAAAGGCAACTTTTAGACAGTAGGGGTTCCCAATGACAAATGTTAAATGATGAACCGAGATGCCAGTGAGATAATGTATTTTGGAGCAAAAACACATTTTTGAATCTCCAGTTTTAGACAACCAACTCTGGAAATGACATTTCACAGCAGGTGTCAGATTCATTTCTCTTTACGCCTAGACAGCCTTCCTCCACCCTTTCGTTCGTTCCTCCTTTCCTCTCTGCTTAAAGGAAGGTCGCGGGTTCATCAGGCCTGTCACCAGAACTGCACATGCTGAGCTATATGGATTGATCTGTCCTGCTGTGATGACAGTTACAGATACAGTCCCTGCTCTCACCACAAGGTGAGACACAAGGTTGCCAGCCCTACACAATCCCATCCTGTCACTGTAATTCGTTCATTTGCATCCAAAGTGCACAGCACCCACGGTCCTTGGTGAGATATTTAAAGGCTGAGCATGTACCGCTGGATTTGAACAGAGGGCATTGGCAGACCTGTTTCTGCTGACAAATACAAAACAAGCACATTGGGGATTCAGGGCTACCTCTGCAAGAGTGTGTTGGAGAATGAGGAAGAAGTTGGACAGTATGTATGTGTGTGGTTTGGCAGGTGTTTGGAATGCTTTAGTTGCTTCAGGGCCTCGTATCCCATCATCCACTGCTGATTGTGATGCCCCCTGGAGAGAAAGACAGATGAAAACAAACAGAGGGGAAACAGCAAAGGGAAGAAACAAGGAGAAAATGACAGAAAGCAGAACATATGGCCCTTATAGACAATGGTGTCCTATATCAGCACTACCTGAAATAAAGTGTATCACTATAAAGTCATGATCCAGACACAAGAAAGACATTAGGTGGAGCCCTCGGTAAATTTAACAGCATTCTCCTGTCGATCAACTGTCCTGCAAAGTTTAGCCCCAGCTCTAAACAAAACATGGCATGGCATAATATTAGTCTTTAAATTCAAGATATTTTAAATATACCTGCAATAGTTCCCCTTTATCACAATCAAGTAGGCCTATATATCCTTCACCAGATCTTTAATTGAACTTTAGCACCACTTCTGCACAGTTAAAGTGCATTGAGTACATAATTAATTGTTCCAATTCAGCAAACTTTAAGTATAGTTACCAATTGCGGGGTATTTTTATTAAGCACATAAATATGTAAATATGTACTTAGTATGAAATAAATGCATTTCAAGTACATTTAAGTACATTTATTTTTCACAAGGGAAAAAAGTACACTTGCTGAACATGTCATCGCAACTTAATTTGATTGTGTTCATTCCACTTGAGTAATGTAAAGTTAAACTTAGTTTGTCTTTTGGATTACATGGGTGGATATGAAGTTTTTATTTATGCATTGCATAATAATCAATAAGCTGCTGTGCTAGTGTCAATGCAGTCACAGCAAAAAAAAAAAAAAGAATAATAATAATTGATTAAAAAGCATGTGCTTATTCACTTTAAGTGGATAAAACAATTCCTTACATTTAACATAAAAAGTGCATGCAAAAACCTGCAAAAGAAATTGAGTAGGCCTATATATTTTTTTTTTTAACTTATTTTTAGTTTTTTTTGTCACTTGGTGACATTACTAAAAATGGTTAACTTTTCAGCACATGTTTGATCAATTCTGGGCAGTTTTTGTGTTTATTTCTAAGCAGATTTGTCAGATCGACCTTTCCATGTCATTGCAGAACATACTCAAGAAACAGCAGCATATGTTGATTCGACAAAAACGACTTAAAATGCTGCTGTTATTAATAAACAGCAGTCTAGAGAACACCCAGCAAACTAAACTAAAACAATGCTCTCTAGACTGTGCAGATGGCACATTTATCACAGGCAGTTAATCCTAACCGGCGATGGCAACACCAAGCAAAATATGCATAAATGGCTCAGCTCATAGTACAGCAGTGCACACAAAACACAGCAGCACCAGTCTCAAATGCAGAGATTTACCAGAGTGGAGAAGCTCATTATTCAGCGAGGAGTTTTCATGTCAGGAGCGGCAGGGGGGGCTGGGATAGCCAGGGGCTTTCTCTCTTGCATTCATCCTTGCTTTAATACTCTATCTTAGCCCCCCTTATTCCCTCTGAGAAGGTGTGGAGTTCATTCTTGTTATTGCTCAGGAGAGTAATGAGAACTGCGCTGCTGCCTATGCGTGTTTGGAGAATGCATAATGATTTTGTTAAACATTATCCATGTTGACCCTCGCTGGAAAGTCTCTGTTAGCATTTTTAAATGAGTATTGGTACATGAAATTGAATGTCACAATTTTTCAAACCTGACCAGATTTTCAGATCCTTTCTTTCATCTCGTTAATTGAGATTATATACGTCACAGAACGATTCTCTGCTTGTCGCGCTTTCACGAATATTTGCACTTATTAACCTTTGGGACAGACGAAGACATTAATATTCATAGTGAGGCATTAAATACATTTTAAGACAAACACTATTCGATGATGAGACAAGCCATGAGCCAGTTATTTGCACTTTGCACAACATTGCAACTTCAAGTAATGTACACGGATCACATTATAGCCAAATTACAAGGACAGGTACCTGGTAGGCCTGAAACAACAAGCCTGCTGTTATTGCAAATTCAATGAACTTCTAATCATGTCACTATTAAGCCAATGCACAGCCAGAATGCTAAACACCACTGTGGAAAACGAAACACCCTGTATAGGGAATATTCTGTGAGTTTGTTCTAAAAGTCAAGAGAATGTGTCGTTGTTTGTGTTTAATTAAGTTATGTATAATTACTGTATAATTTACTCACCTTATAGTAAGTAAATCTAAACATATCCTATATAAAAGCCTTACACAGCGTCTCAAAAGAGACTTCATATAAACTTATGCGCTCTATACAGCCTACAGTCGTGGCCAAAAGTTTTGAGAATGACACAAATATTCGTTTTTACAAAGTTTGCTGCTAAACTGCTTTTAGATCTTTGTTTCAGTTGTTTCTGTGATGAACTGAAATATAATTACAAGCA
>JAUCNO010000795.1:6551678-6570939 GCA_032353835.1 Enteromius viviparus
TCATGTAATCATCGATAAAAGCCTTTGAAACATATGAAGTGCTTGTAATTATATTTCAGTACATCACAGAAACAACTGAAACAAAGATCTAAAAGCAGTTTAGCAGCATACTTTGTAAAAACTAATATGTGTGTCATTCTCAAAACTTTTGGCCACGACTGTATATGCGGTCTATAGGCTTCCAGGCTTCTTCTGGTCTCTCTACTTTGTCAAAAATCACAAATGTTTTCATGAACACTGCATTAACATTTTGCTAAAGATCTAGTTACACTAAGGGTAAAGAAAGATAGCTGAGTGTACTGTAAACAGTAGCAGACGCTGTACACACAAAGTATAAACAGAAGTAATATGCTATTTGTACAAAAGGTAAATATCTGAGCAATACTGGGTGGGGTTACTGAAAGCAGCCTTTGCCAACAAACTTAGCTATTTGCATTCAGAGTAAACAGACACAGTGAACACAATGAACAGCTTCTCTGTGTGTGTGTGTGTGTGTGTGTGTGTGTGCATGCACTTTTGGTGGTTTGTGAATGTTTTTATAGGGTATGTCTGTTTAAGAGTGTAAAAAATAAGAGAAAAAGCAACAGAGCTGAAAGCCATCCAGTATTTTTCATACTTTAACACATGCCCACATTATAGTATGTGCATAAGGGTTTAAACTTTTGTTTTTGTGGGTCATGCTTTATAAGGTAGAAAAAAAACCATACTGTTTACTTTCAGTTTTAAACAATTTAATGCATCCTTGCTTATTCATTTCTTTCAAATTAAATAAACGTACACAGTTAGTGCATATGAAAAGTTATTATGAAGTGTTCCTAAAGTTTATCTTGAAGATTTGTTTGAATGCTCCTGGGAGTGTCGGCTGGTCTGGCAGTTACAGTGAGTTCACTGCACCACTTATCACATGAAACTGTCACTGTCATTACAGCTGTCAACATCACGGAGCGCAGAGAGTAAGAGACGTGCCTTAGGAATATGGTAAGTGTGTGGATACGAAACCAGTGACCTGTGATAACAGAGACATCTTTCAAGCTTATGCTCAAGTCAAGGCTATACAAAAGAAAGAGTGAAACAACTGTCTGCAAAGACGGTCGACAGAATTACTGCTGGCTCTCAAGGAAAGACCCTGTGGGCTGGATACACGAGTTGAGATCCTGTGGGAACAATCTTTTCCACTCGACATCTCCCACAGACTTACAGCCCCGCTCTGTTGCGTGCAAACTAATGGAAAACATTGCAAATGGTCGATTAGGGCACTTTCTTGGGAGTCGCTTGTTCTTTGTAGATTATCGGAGTGAGTTTGGGAGAGGCCATTCTTTGATGAATAATGTGATGGCAATAAGATTTCTTTGAAATTTAAAATTTAACCTCTGTAGAGATTCTCTTCAGAACAGCCACTCGGTAAAGAAACTGTATCTAAGCTCCCCAAGATTCATTAATGTTTAAAATCCATCCTTTTACGTCACCTTGGGGTCGAATTTAAGACGACACAACCATACAAACTCCCCACACAACCATAAGAGAACATATTACCATTAAAGAGTCAGACCGTAAGAATCAATTTAAAAAAACTACAATTTAAGCAGTTGCACAATTACCATAAGGACATCACATTATAAGAAATAATCCTCTGCACGCAAATTTGTTGTTGTCTTTTTATTTTTTCTTCCTTACATCTCAAAAGCGTTTCTCTAAGGCCAGTGGATGGTTTGAAGCCTGCGTGACTCCCCTAGAATAAATTACTGACATGCACAGGATGAATTTGCATAAGCCATTGGCCTATCCTTTGAGAGAAGCGGTTTTAAAGCGTAGATACAGACCCTTTGTCACCATACGAAATTCATTTGAGTCACCTGTTCCACTCGGCCTGCTTTTTAATGGCAAACGGGTGGAATTAAACAAACAAGAGGAGGATAATCCAGACAATATTCATGTCTCCTTGAGAAAGTGTTTCTTTCTAGACTTAAAAATGTAGGTCAGACATGTCCTTCCTTGACCTTTTTCGGATGCTATTTTTAAAATGTATTTAATGATTTGTTTTCTAGTAGGTCTATATTATTAAATAAACTCCATATTTTAGTCTATGCGTCATTATTGTAGTAGCCAGAATATAGGTGATAGTGTTTCATTATTATAGTCTCAATATTTACCTAAGGAGTCATTTTAAGAAAAATAATTATTTACAACCATTTCATCTGAATAACAGGAAGCATGGGTTAATTTCTTTTAGGTGAACTGAGTGAACTACAGTGTTGTGGACTCAATAAGCACTTTCTGGACCATGAAATTACCAGATATCTATTAGAGACCCTCAGGTCAGTCTCCTCTTCTTAAACAAGTGTAAGGTCATGAAACCTGACCTGACTTTGAGCTCACTTCTTAGCAGTCGCACATTCAGTTCAATGGGCTTACTGGATGCTATAAAGTAAATCTCTGAAAAAACCCTGCAAAATGGACTTTCAGGATTATTGCTTTCAGTGCTGTCTCTCTCTGTTTTGTGTTATCTTGGTTCATGGTTCAAAAATGCATGAGAGTAGGTGGACGTGACAAATGTCCTCAAAACAGTTTTAAAAAATTAAGCAGCATAAAATTTTAAGCACTGAAAAGGGGGAAAAAAAGATACAGTTGTGCATTCAAGCAGGCAAAGATTGTGGATGACACGGTTCCGCGATTTCCAACCATTGCACCAAGGGTGCAACCGCAAATTTGTTTGAGTCCATGGGGCTTATTTACACTGGCATTCAAAGTCCAAAACACCCTTGAGTTTATAGGCTTTGTTTGGGCATGCTGAACAATTAGCTTTCCTAAATGAATATGTAAATCCTCCTCAATGGAGTATGAAGCAAATTTACATGCCCTGCTATTACACAGCGATAACATTGACACTAGGGCTCTGACCAGCATGTGAATTAAAATAATAATAATAATAATAATTAAATAAAATAAAACATATATTGGCACTATGTTGCTTAGCTGATGCTCTGAAAATTATGATCGGAAACTTCAAAAGAAAAAAGGACGAAAAATAGAAAGCAATATAGCTAGTCAAAACTTAACTTTGCACCCACTTTAGTGTAAAGGGGAGAAATAAAAAAAAAAGTGAAAAAAAAGTCAATGTTACAGTAAATCCTGATCCTAAACAAAAGGTTTGTGGTTTTACTAATGATCCTTTTTCAGGTTCACAAACACCTCTACTTAAAATACAGTAACGTTATATGCTTTCCAGTCCACAAGGGCTTTCGGTTCAAGAGCCTTGCTTCTAAATAATACGCCAAGTTAGAAGCAGAAGTAGTAGTTAGAGGTAAATAATTTGTTGTGCCCAGCAGGTTCGCTATAAATACTCAATGTAAACAAATGCTTTTTGTATAAGTACCCTCCGAGGTGCTGTTTCTATACCACTGTGTCATATTAAGTTATTATTAATAGTTGCGCTTCTCGTTTCGGTCCGCTAGGTGCCACTAGAATGCATTGCTATAACGTTACAGCTTCTCGAATTTAACCCCATTTTAAGATGCGGAATCCCTCAGACGCGAATAAAACTTTTATTTGCTTTTTTTTGCTGAAGAAAGCTTCGCGTTGTTAACTTGACAAAAAAAATCAGATAATGATTACCAATAACATTACATACATATATACAGTAAAAGTCTGCGTTACGTTACCTTTTATAGTATGTCATTCGCGCATCATCTTACTGCGCCATTCTGCGAATATTCTGCCTGATGATTGGTTTATACTTACGTCAATCACAGTGAATCACCAATCACGGACAACGTTTTAAAGTCATCACATTGTTGCATCAGCAATTGCTTTCCCGCAGTATCCGGGAAACGTGTGAGCCGGTGTCCAGAATAAAGACTGTAGAAATCTGTAGACTGGTCGATCGTGTTACCTGTTCGTGCTTGTGATATTTTTGTCTAGGTATGGCGGATGAGAGCGTTACCGAACAAATGAAGGATCTGAAAATGGACGAGAAAAAGGTATTAGATGTGGATGCAGTTAGCTGACTAGCTAGTGGTGAAGAAGTCCTTTGAGGCAGTCATGGCATGTTGCTGTCAAAACACTTAATGCTTCATTTTTTTATTTATTTTTCTTTTGACTTTTGTAATGAGTTGCTCTCTTTATTTGTCTGACATTCGTGCAATATACATATATTTTTATTTATTTATTTATTTATTTTTGTTTCTTTATTACTTTACACCAGGTGGAGTGAAAGGATATAACTATTTTCTTTGTTGACATCAGCAAATAATTGACAGTTGAAAGTAATAACCAATGAACGTCGCTCCCTTTCTTTCAGAATAGCAAAGAAGGAGGAAAGAAGAAAAACAAGAATGCTGGTGGAGACGTGGGAGGCAGGGCTGAGGTTTGTTCTGGTATTATTATGCTGCTGTGTTGTGTAGGAAATTGCAGTGTATAGCAACATTTGCTTATTCTACAAAGGACTTAAAAAATTCAAGCCTCTGTATAAACTAATAAACGCATTGTTAAGCATGTGGATAGTTGTCAAACTGAAAATAGTTGGTATATGTGCAGATATGCATTGATTTAAATTCCTTTCATGAAGAAAATGGGCTTTTTGGTTCATAACTTAAAAACAGTATATACTGTTATGGTTTACAATACATGCTCTTTTGAGGGACCACTGAAACAGTTGACAGTGGTTATGTGATAAATATACAAGTTGTTTTTTTTCCCTATGTAGTTGAATCCTCTACCAGAGTACATTGATGAGCGTCTGTCCATTTATAGCAAGCTAAAGGCAGAACATGATGCTTTGCTGTCTGAGAAAGCAGCAAAAGGCAGCAAGCCCATCAAGATCACACTGCCTGATGGAAAAGTAGTAGATGGGGAATCCTGGAAGACCACACCCTACCAGGTTGCCTGTGGCATCAGGTTAGTGACTGTCTTAACAAGCTTTTTCAACTCTGATGTTGTCAACTCTTGCTTGAACCAATGACATAGTTTGCAATGATACCTGTGAAAGATTGGTGAACTTTTATTTTTAAGTACGTATATAGTCAAGCATGTAAACACTGAGGTTTCATAATGCAGTCAAAACATTGTTCTGTTTGTAGAACTATTGGGGTGGGACAATAGATACAGTCAACAACATTTACATTTATCTTTTAATCCAAGGCAACCTACTAGAGAGGAACACAAGGAGTCTGTCTATGTTTTTAGTGTAAGCTTCCAGGTATATTAGAAAGCTAAAAAAAAAAAAAACCCCAACAAAATTTTTTTTTTTTTATTATTTTATATATGAATTATTTTATAGAAGTTTACCTTGAAATTTCTCTTTCATTGAAAGACATGAAAAAAGTGTTTTCTTAGTTTGTTGCTCAATTGCTTGATGCTTCCAACTGAAGCATTAACTTGTAATCACGATGCACCTTATAATTTGTTTTACTTAACAGCCAAGGCCTCGCTGATAACACGGTGATCTCCAAAGTGAACAATTTGGTATGGGATCTAGACAGGCCCTTAGAGGAAGACTGCAGTCTAGTATTTCTCAAATTTGACGATGATGAGGCACAAGCAGTAAGTTTAGAGGTTTTTGTTTTCTTCTTACGTTTGCATTTGCGTTATTAATTTCAACTAATGCTAGTCTACAATAGCAGTGACCCCACCACATATGAAGTAGTTCATTAATGTTCATTGTATGCATCATTTTATTGTATAGATGATTGAAAAAAATAATAATAATAAAATAAAAATTCTTCAGGTGTATTGGCACTCCAGTGCCCACATAATGGGAGAGGCCATGGAGCGAGTCTACGGAGGATGTCTTTGTTATGGGCCGCCCATTGAGAATGGCTTTTACTATGATATGTTTCTTGAAAATGAGTAAGTCAGACATATTCTATGTTGTTATTGGAGGGGGGCTGTTGTATGACAGGGCAGACTATAAGCATCAAATAATACTTTTATGCTTCACATGACTGTTGTCATCCATGCTATTTCAAGTCAATATACTGTCCGTTTACTATCTTTTGTTTAAAACTGTCGGCCAGAGCATGAAAGTCACATTAATTCTTTTGTAAATTTATGCTGGTCAAGAAATAAAACATTTAGTCCTTTTTGTTGATGAGTTTTCATTCCTTTTAACAATTACATGACCTTTAGTTTGACCTTTAGTTTGACCAGGACCAGTGGTAGTTTGGACCAGTGCAGCTTTAGATAAGCTGGAAAAAGCATACTAAATGTTGTATATTACTTGTTGAAAGGCAATATATGCAAATGTATTCATTTTGATAAAATCACTGTCAAGCTCTGCCTTATTTAGTAGTCTGAAAATGTATTGTTTTGTCGTAGTAGAAGACCAAAGTTTCTTTCATTTGTGACATCTGCACTATTTTTTTTTTATTTTAGAAGAGCTTAGGTATTTTTTAATGAAACCTGTGCACCTTTGTGTTCTTTACTTTCTCTTTCCTCACCTGCCGGTTCTCAGAGGTGTATCGAGTAATGATTTTCCCTGTTTGGAGAACTTGTGTAAGAAGATTATCAAAGAGAAGCAGCCCTTTGAGAGGCTGGAGGTAAAGAAGGAGACTCTGTTGGAGATGTTCAAGGTAGGTGCTTCCTTTCTAAGAACTAGGAATATAGGCTCATGCTGTGAATAAACACTTAACACTTGAGTGTCAGACCAGTGAAATCTGCTTCTGTCTTTCTTCTAGTACAACAAGTTCAAGTGCAGGATCCTAAATGAAAAGGTTACCACCCCAACAACTACAGTTTACAGGTATGCTTTTTGTTAAAAATAAAAATACTGCATATTTTTTTTTTACTCGCCCCCAAGCCATTCTAGGCATGCATGACTTTCTTTTTTCAGACCAACACAGTATGAGTTTGTAAAAAAGCGCCTCTTGCCTGACTTCTGACTGCCTATGACATGAGCTGCATCATACTTCGAGTCAAAGGTCAGCTAAGACGCACAATGACTGCTATCCACCAGCATTACTAAGCTTGGAAGAGTCAGGATAAATTTTTTTTTTATTTAAAATTTTTAATAAGTGGTTGGCTGTTCGTCTGAAGAAGAAAGTTATATACACCTAGGATGTAATTTTCATTTTTCAACTATTCCTTTAAGCGATTAATGCTCAGAAAAACAAAAACAAAACGTTTACATTTTTTGGGGAAAAACAACAATTTAAAGCAGTATTAAGGCCTGTTCACACACTAAGCATGATAACGATAAAGATAATTATATTTGCGTTCACACCGGCTAATGATATCGTATGCTTATTATAAGATCAAGTGCGTCTGCCACTTTCTCAAGCACATGATAGCAGGATTAATTTTTTATTGGTCGTCAATGTTTCGTTTATCGTTTATCAGCTGGAAAAAATCGTTCTGAAAAGGATTCCTAACGATATTGTTTGTCTGTCCTTTATCATTATAGTTGTGATGTGGACAATGCTATTCTTTAATATTCTTTAAGGAACGGTGCAATGGCTGCTGGAAGTTTTGCCATTACAGAAAATAATTGACATTTTAAAATAAATTGAAAACAGTCTTAAATTATATTTCACAATATTACAACTTTTTCTCTATTTTTTTATTTAGATTAAGTGATGTTGTAAACAAGTTTCAGAAGGAGTATGTACGAACGCTTAGCCACAGCTGGTTCCGAATTATCGCTAATCAGCCTGTTAATCTTTATCCAATCCTGTTCATCTGCCTCCGCTTTAAATAACCTTGTCTACTTCCCTTTCATATCTAACTACGCGTCCCTCCACCTCCCCTTCTCCGCCTTCTTTTCGCACCTTCCGTAGGGGTGCAAGCGGGGTCTGAGCCTGACGCCTAGCTAGGGTTACAACTAGTAGGGCTCGGAGTCCTCGCCCCCTGGACAGCACGCCAAACACACTTTATATTATTATTATGAGGAAGTGTGAACTCGTGAAAACAAACGTTTTAAAGATCTTACCAACCTCAAACCTTTGAATGGTAGTGAATATTCAGTGTATTTATACCTTCGTTTATTTACACATTACTGTTGGTTCTGCAGGTGTGGACCTTTGATTGATCTGTGCAGAGGGCCTCATGTAAGACATACAGGAAAGATCAAGGCCTTGAAGATCCACAAGGTGCACAATTCAGCCCTTTCCTTCATTTTTTGCCCATTATCTTTGCAGAAACTTTAAACAGTCATATTATCTCTAAAGCCTGATGAATAATCCCAAATATTGTACGTCACAGAATTCTTCTACGTATTGGGAGGGCAAAGCTGACATGGAGAGCCTCCAAAGGATCTATGGCATTTCTTTCCCTGATCCTAAAATGCTGAAAGAATGGGAGAAATTCCAGGAAGAAGCCAAAAACAGGGATCATCGCAAACTAGGAAGGGTATGTGTAGATGTGTGAAGATTTACATACGTACGTGATCAAAGCCAACCGCTCATCTGATATATTTCTACTATAAACCATTTTACCACAGGTAAATAATGTGCCTAATGCAGGTACTGTTTACAGATAAGCCAGAAAGGTATATGAAATATGCAGGTGGCAGCACATCATAAAAACACGGGGGGAAAAAGTATTTATACAATTGCACTTAAGAATACGCAAAATGCCATGTCAGTGGTAATCCTTGTCTATGGATTATGTAAATCATACCTTATTTAAATACTTTGATGACAGGAATTAAATATAGTAATGGTGCACAATACTGTCTTGTGTAAAAAAATTAAAGGGGTCTTAATTAAAGCGGTCTTTCACTCACTACCATTTTTACTCATCACCAACTTTTAAATGGTAGTGTAATTAAACAGCAGCTACATGTAGGCACATCTGCACAACTGGTAATAATTAATTAAAAAAGTCAGCAGTGTGCAAATTAATACAAAACCGCCACTTTCCACTGAACATTTGGGGGACAAAACTGCTCACACTGGAGGACATGTGGACACTTCGATGTGCTAATGACTCAGCCAGCATCTCATTTGATGCACTGTGTAGGGAGTCTTGAATCTGGTGAGTGAAGACGGGTCTGATAGGTGGGCTCGGTGGTGAGAGCACAGGGACTGTGCCCATAAACAAGGCAGATGTCTGTCTCCTTAATGTGCCATCTGTTCACGGGCATACTGATGGCTGCACAGGGAACACTTTCTCACCACAAATGCAAGAGCATAATCAGCCATTTGTTCTATTTTTTTGTCTTTCTTTCTCAGTTGAACTTCGTATCCTGTATTCTCGTTTAGATTTCTGACTTGTATATTAATTGTTTCTCTCACCTTTAATGTTTTACACCCACTCTATCTCTCCCTGCTTTTATCTTTCTAGGAGCAAGACTTGTTTTTCTTTCATGACCTGAGCCCGGGTAGCTGTTTCTTTTTGCCTAAAGGAGCCTACATCTACAACACACTGATTGAGTTTATTAGAGTGAGTTTCCCTCCATTTTCAATTCATAGTTCATCCTGTTACTATAGTGGCAATATCATCCATTTAAAAAATTACAATAGCTGACAAAACAAGGGTGTGATGTGGAGCAGGGTTTGCAGAGAGTCTATTAGGATATGCTAAATTGCATTTTATGGATGTCATGGTTCAGTAGACCATGTAATGGATAGGTTGGTCCACTTCAAGGACCCCGTTAATGATTGCAAGCCAACCACTTGAATATTTATGCATTTTCACTTCTACATTTTATTATGTAGAGTGAATACAGAAAGAGGGGATTCCAGGAGGTGGTCACACCGAACATCTACAACAGCAAACTATGGCAAACCTCAGGACACTGGCAGCATTACAGCGAAAATATGTTCTCCTTTGAGGTGGAGAAGGAGATCTTTGCTCTCAAACCTATGAACTGCCCTGGACACTGGTACAAAATCTTCCTGCATTCACTGCAACAGAAGTTTTGTAGTGTGGTTAATTGTAACAAGCATTAAGTTAAGCAAGGATAATTTTCATTATGCAAGCATGTTTCTTATTTGCCAGTCTGATGTTTGACAACCGGCCACGCTCTTGGAGGGAACTGCCTTTGCGTTTGGCTGATTTTGGGGTCTTGCACCGTAACGAGTTGTCTGGAGCTCTAACTGGCCTGACCAGAGTCAGACGTTTCCAACAAGATGACGCACACATCTTCTGCTCTATGGACCAGGCAAGTTACTTAGAAATTAAAAAAAAAAGCATAATTTATTTCTTTCATGACTATATATTAATGATTTGTTTGTTTGAATTGCATTTACGAGGTCAATATTCTGCTCATCTCACCTCCTTATCTGTTTTCCTATCTAACAGATTGAGTCTGAGATAAAGGGTTGCCTGAACTTCCTACGTACAGTGTATGATGTGTTTGGCTTCACCTTCAAATTGAACCTTTCCACCAGGCCAGAGAAGTTCCTAGGAGAACCTGAAGTATGGGACCAGGCTGAGAAGGTACAATTGGACACATTCCGAGAAAAAAAAACATTAGTAAATCAATGCACATGCATCAAATGTTTGGGTCGGTAAGAATTAAATCATCCATATCTTGTCTAGTTTGACTTAAGAATTGTTCATTGTTTTAGCAACTGGAGAACAGCCTGAATGATTTCGGAGAGAAATGGGTTCTGAATCCTGGTGATGGAGCTTTCTATGGACCAAAGGTGCAACTGAATAAATAAAGAATAATATAAAATATGTAAATGACTTGGCACTCAAAAATGCATTTTATTTTGTGATTTTCAGATTGATATTCAAATAAAGGACGCCATCGGCAGGTATCACCAATGTGCCACCATTCAGCTAGACTTCCAGTTGCCTATTCGCTTCAATCTTACATTTGTGAGGTATGTTTACTCAAGAAAACAATACAAGAAAGAAAAAAAGTAAAAAGAAAACATTCAATCCTGAGCATGCATCCAAAGCTATTTCTGTTCACTGTACAACAGTGACATTTTGTGGTTATATTTAATTACTACACTCCTCCTGCATTTTTACATTAGCAAGTTGTTGATTTTGTTACCCAAACTTTGTCTCTCTTCAGCCATGATGGCGATGACAAGAAGAGACCTGTGATCATCCACAGAGCGATCCTGGGTTCAGTGGAACGCATGATCGCAATCCTGACTGAAAACTACGGGGGAAAGTGGTACGGCTTAGAAAGGGGTTTCTCACTTGATAGTGTTTAGTCACACACCATATGTGCGCATACCAGATTCTTCTGCTTTTGTTTCCCACAGGCCACTGTGGCTGTCCCCTCGTCAGGTGATGGTGGTTCCTATAGGACCTACTTGTGATGAGTATGCCCAGAGAGTACGTTCTGTTTGCTATTTCCTGTGCACTAGTAGCTGTTAGCTCTTATTCCAGCATAAACATTGTTATCAAAACAATCTCTTGGCAATATCAGGTACAAAAGGAGTTCCACAGGGTAGGGTTGATGACGGATGTGGATCTGGACCCAGGCTGCACCCTGAACAAGAAGATCAGGAATGCTCAGTTGGCTCAGTACAACTTCATTTTAGGTGAGTGATACAGATACTATATTTAAAGTGTCATTTTAATGGTCATATCTTTGATAGATAGTGTAATGCTTCCCGTGTCAGCTGCAGACAATGTTCTGTGCTGCTGCTTTATTTATTTTAAGTGGTATTGTTGTCATCTCATTTAAAATTATCATGATCATTAAGCACACATAGTTTTGTTTACTAAGCTTAATTGTTTCTAGTTATTTAACTACTTTATATCATTAAATGCAAAGTCTTGCGTTTTTTAAGAAAACTGCATACTTCTGCATTGCAAAATAAGGTGGATAATTGTCTTGTTTCATAAGTCGTAAACTGAACAAGCAATCTATGATTTCTTCTCAGTAGCTTAAGTTAATACGCCACTTGCATTTGTTTTATTTGACAAATATCCGCTGCAGATTTGGTAACAAATTCATTGTGATCCTATCTTTTACTGTTGATTCAATGACAGTGGTGGGTGAGAAGGAGAAGAGCAGTGACACGGTAAATGTTAGGACTCGTGACAACAAGGTGCACGGAGAGAGGAGTCTGACTGACTGCATGGAGCGACTCAGGGAGCTAAAGGCCTCAAGAACCCGGAACGCAGAAGAGGAATTCTAAACTCCCTAAACATCCTTCCAAGTCTTCCATTCATATGCCATCTGCTCCGGTTCTACTGGGCAGCAGTGTGCTGCTATTCTACATTGATGATCCGTAACTTCAGGGGCTCAGGTTTTAAATCAGTGACAATATTTTAGAACTAATCATTCAATTGTCCAGAAGTTTGAAGTTTCACATAATTAATTGTTAATACGTTGGTAAAAAAAACAACAACTGTAAAACTCTCTTTGTCGGATATCCATTATGCTTTGTCTTTTCTGTCAAATATGTGAATGGATAAAAATGAAACTTCTGGTATCTTGTCTGATGTTGTTGGGGACAAAATAAAACGGTATATCTTTCCATTATTGTGTCTTTCTTTTGCTATGACTACTTGCAGTCGAAAACTGTTATTGTTTGAATATTTATTATCGACATAGTGGTGCAGAACTCTGCAGGAGTAGACGTGTTTTTTTTTTACATGTTAAAGTCCAGTGTTACTTTCACTTTCATTTGCGTTGTGCAAGTGGTTTATGAGAAATCGTCTGAGTGCAGTTTGTTCGTCTTACCGGATAAACGCGCGAGTAGTAAACAGCAGACAATGTCTAAGATTTTCGGACATATTGCTTAATATACTGCAATAGAAAAGGTGAATGCTTTCCTATCGTGAATTTCTGCAATCGAGTGTTTGGACAGCTGAGGTTTTTTTTTTTTTGTCCGGATCTTTATTGACACATAGTCTTCTAATATTATCTTTATTCTTTCTGTTCACTCATAAAACGTTCTGTTAAACAGAAATGCTCTTTAAATACAACTAAGCTCGGCGGGGGAAAGGGATTTTTTTCTTTTTCGCGTCAAATAATTTCCCTTAAAAGGTAAGTCAATCATTTTATATGTGTGGGAAAGAGTAGGCTACTTGACATATTACTAACTTACTATCGATACTGTGTATTGAGCTATAGTCAGGAAATGTAAATAATAGAAAATAATCTGTTTTTAATTTCCAAATGTTTGCTTTTTCCTGACGTTATTGTAAAGAAAAACAAGATAATAGACTTTCACTTTCGCTTAACGTTATGCAGTAAAATGTGGCTTGCTTGAAAAGAAGTTCATATGCTGTTTTTCTGTAAAATCATCGTCATTTGACACGATGTTTTTCTGTCTTATGCAGACTGTGTACATTTTAGCGTCTGGAAGCATTTTTTAAATTTATTTATTTTTGGACACTGTGGCTGACCGTCAAAACATACATTATAGTTTACCTTTCATGCAATGTCTAATGTCTACCTTCTTTCAATAACTTATTTTTTTACTAGTAGTTTGCTATTATTATTTGACAAGTTATGTACTGCTTTCACGTTTCAGTTCTACGATGCAGTTTACAGATGAGGAGAAAGTATGGCTGCAAACAGTGTCTGCTGAAGTAAGACTACTGCCCACCCTCACCGTTTTTGTATTTAAAAAAATTATATGTAAAAAAATATTTATATTATTAATAATTTGTATTAAAAAATCACGTCAAAGTCTACAAGTTAGGCTACATTATATTAAAAAACAAAAACGCAGCTTAGGCTATGCCATGCGATGGCAGTATAGTCAAGGGCATCATCTGCTGCATGCATAAATGTTTCCCTGGAACACAAAAAACAGTCTTAAAGGTACACAACACTTTAAAAAGATTTCCAACTCCCCTAGATCTAAACCGTTAAGTTTTACAGTTTTTGAATCCATTCAGCTGATTTCCAGGTCTGGCAGTAGCATCTTTAGCTGCAGAGTTTAGCTCCAACCCTAATTAAAATCACCTGAATTATCCAATAGTTGCAACAATGCTCTCACTAGGCATGTTAGAAACTTCAATGCAGGCGTGTTGAGGCAAGTTGGAACTAAACTCTGCAGGACACCAGCCCTCCAGCCCTGGATTAGACCATTAGCATCATGATAAAAAATGACCAAAGATTTTTGTCTTAGTACACAGTGTAACTACAGAAGAGACAAGATTTTAAATAGGAAAAATATCAAAACTTTTGGTCGTTTTTGAGCGTGATGCTATGGTCTAATCAGATTGAATGATCTAAACTAAGCTACAGCTAAAAGTGCTCAGCCAGACCCACAGATCTGCTATATGGATTCAAAAATGGTAAGACTCGTGTAACTCGAGGGGAGTTGGAAAATGCCTATTTTCGACAAAAATACTCGACGTATAATTCTCAAATGTAAAAAATAAAATGGTTTTGTGGTCCTGTGTCACAAATGGAAATGGAAAAATAATGATGAAATAATATTTTGCTTATTTAGATACCTGAAGGAAATGAACTTACTCCAAAGGAGAAGAAATTACAGGAGAAAGCAAAGCCAGAGACTGAAATTCAGGCCCAGCTCTTCCAAACGATGGCCTTGATACGATTTGGATTGAATAATCTAATAACCTCAACAATAGAGGTGAAAAACTCTATCCAGCAGAGGAGCAGCGTCTCTTCGCAATGTGGATAAACATCAAATACCATGAATCTGGTATACGTTTTCTTTTTGATTATATAGATTACTTGAGAATAAACTAACCTCAAACAAAATCCTCTGTACGTAACAGTGATGTGAAGTGGTATTTGCAGCCACAATTATTTTTTTTTTTCATGATCTCACCAGGGTATATTAATTATATATTAATGATTTATTGGTGCATGTCAGATTTAAAGGCACAATATGTAAGATTTTTGTTATAAAATATCCAAAAACCACTTGCATGGTGTTATATATTTCATGCAGGTGTGTACTTACTCTATCGCAATACTCTACTCTGAGGCAAGAAGATATTGAAACCCTCTAACCCTGCCTCCGTAGAACTTCTATCGCCTCTGTTATTGTTTTAAAAATGCGACCTCTAGTGGCGAAACTTACATTTGCCTTCAAATCATAACTACACCAGGGAATGAAGCAGCATTGAAAGCAATGAAAACAATGTTAAGGATGTTTGCATGCTCTTTTATTGTTGTACGATCTATGAAATCATGAGAAAACAGGAAACCAGTTGTTATTGTTTTTCTTTTTTAAATGTTATTGGTGCTTTTTTCACGATGCACATTAATGCCTTTGAAATGAGAGTTACACAAAAAACTCGTAAAGCTTAATTTTATATCATGTTTGCTGGGATGATGACATCTCTACCTCAAATGCAGTAACAAACAGTACAAAAATATTTTCTTTTGCACAGACATAATAACCTAAACCTGGGATTTTGGACAGTTTGAAGAGTTCTTATTTTCATATGTTTCAATATTTTTTATTTATATTATTTCTATCCATGGCTTATAAAATGAAGCTTATAAAAACGTTAGGCTATTTCCAAAATGTCTGTGCATTCCACTGTTTCCAGTTTTAGCCTAATTTTTGAAAGAATTGTACTGTGTTTAAAAATTAATAAAAATGATAATCAATGAACAATCAAATGTGTTCTTATATATTTTTATGCAATCATTTGAAAGATCTCAGTATACACAATATCGATATATTTTAGGGGTTTTGTGTGCAGAAAATACGTCACTTGTTGCAATTACTCTGGCATCCACACGGTGGTGTTACTCTTTAAGATTACAAACTCCCCGACAAAACAAAAACAGACCAAGTCATAGAGACGGAGACAGACTGAAGTCTAATCTTCTCTTCAATTGACCCCTGGCCCCCAAGTAATATATAGCAGAGAGCCGGTGAGCACTCCAGGAATCGTCAATCTCCTGCCAGGGGTAGAATCTCACCATATGTTTCATCGGGCACCTGGCCATGTGAGGTTAAAATGCTCCATTGATCTAAACACACTGAGCTTCTGAGCACACAAAACTCAGTGTAAGAGGACAATGTGGGCTGCATGAGTTCGGTGTGCCTCCAGCACATATGAACAGTGGCTCATGAGATAACCTCCGGAGAGAAACAAGTGAGAGAAACATGCAGAGATCCGCTGATACTAAATGAACTTTTGATTTATTGAAGAATTAAAAAAAAAAACAATTACAATACATGTATCCTGAGCAGCAACTGAGTATATCAGAAAGATTTCTGAAATATCATGTTACATTGAAGACTGGAATAATGATGCATAAGAATAAATTCCAATAAAAAAAACAACAGTTTTTTTAAATTGTACAGTATTATTGTTTTTGCTTCGTCAAACTAAAACTTTTAAACAGTCGCTGTGTGTGTGTGGGGGGGATTATTACAATTTACAAATTGTGATATAACCCATTATGATAATGTGTTAACAAATTCACACAAAATTAACATGATTAAATGTTACCAAAAGTATACATTTATTATTTAGTCATTCTATTTTATTTATTAATTTAGTTTTATCCGATATTTTTCCATTTCTCACCTCAACAAACAACAACAAATGTGAACAAATCCCTAAATTACGCAATAAAACGTTTTTGCTTGGGAGATCAAGATGCCATCTTTAATATCACAATGTCACCAAATCACATGGCTCTGCTTATACATGTTTGATGACATTATGGCACATCTGGAAAGATTGTTTGTGACCTCAAGCAAAGCCTTCCTGCAGAATCACAAAGTATGACCTCTGCACATGACCCGATGTAAATTAAGCAAACTGCTTTACACAGGCTGTTTGGCTGAAAGGAGGAGCGTCACACTCCACGCATGTGCAAGCACTTTTCAACTTTGAAGTACATAATATGGGTTTAACCCCAGATAGAACACAGTGAAACCAAATATTTACTCTCCGGCGCACCACATCATAAATTGCACATATATAACTGCAAGGGATTGGTCTCGCAAAGCTTCTTACTGAAGAACTAAAAGAAAATGTAAGATGACGAAAGACAAAAAAGAGCGATGTTTTCAGCGTAGCTTCAGTTAATGTTTTCTGATTTATAAAATAAAAGAGCATATACATTTTAGTTATATATGAGGTTATAGTTTTACCAGTATTATGTTACATTGACTTATTCTGTGAATTGCTAAAAAGTGAACCAAATGAAGGGCCTGACCCCTTACACTGTTAAAGACTTATTGTGTAAATGAGCCCAGTCTTTTGTACCCCGTGGCCTGGGCATTTTGGAAACTACCCCCTTAATTTGTGCCTTGTGGCTACAGAGGTCTGACCAATGACATGACATGAATAAATCATCTGTCAAGAAAACCTCCAATCAGAAAACATCCCAGGTGCTCAGCAACAAGCCTCCAAAACCTCCTCCACACAACATGCCACATAATGACCATCTGGTGGCCAATTAGTGAGTACCCCATGCTAGTGCTAACACCTTCCTCATAATGAATAGAGAAAAGAGACATGTGTTCTTCATAGTGTTGCTGATGTTTTATATTAAGCTGTGGTGAGATCAGGGCGTTATTTTGATTGGTGATTAAGGCAGCGTTGAGCGACCGAGAATTTCGTGTTGCACATTTTCCCACATGTAAAATAAAGGGAGGAGGGATGTGAAATGCTTCTTCTGTTGACACTTGTTGACTGTGTTAAAGGGCCACAATGCCAAAAAAAGAAGAAGAAAAAAAGAATTTACAAAACTGGTATTTTTCTGTAATGCTTGCAGAAAATGTTTGTCGTAAAGCAGAAATTTGTCTCTTAACATTAATGTTCAGCACTGGTTGTGGCTTTTGGCTGGCTGGATTGTGAACTTATACTTCAGGCTTGTTCTCGTTCTCACAAATTACAGTCATCTCTCAGTCAGTTAAGTCATCTGTCAATGTAAAGTGTTTGGACTGACAAAATGTTTGAGGCCTGTGCTGCCTTTTAAATGGATAGTTTACTCAGAAATAAACATTTACTTCATCATTTACTTAAGTTGACACAAGTTACTGAACATGAAAAATATATTAGTAAGAATGTGGGTACACAATTACTTGCTGTAATTCTGCAAATGTTTTTTGTGTGTGTATTTGTGTTTAGCTACAGAAAAAAAGGGTGATTAAATGATGACAGAATTACATTTTTTTGGGTGAACTATCCTTTACTGACAGGAAATCATTCTGATTTGCTGATTTGGAGCTCAAAAATTGTTTGATTTGTTTTATTTGCACAAAAAAGTATTCTCGTGGCATTAAAAAATTGATAAAAGTTGATACACTGATGTCACATGGACTGTTTACCGATGTTTTTGCTATGTTTTTGGATCTGGGATCATTTCAGTCGTATTTCTTTCTACTGAGGGACAGATGGATCTCGGATATCATCAAAAATATCTTCATTTGTGTTCTGAAGACAAATTAAGGTCTTATGGGTTTGGAATGACATGAGTAATTAATGATAACATTTTTATTTTTGGGAGAACTAGCCCTTTAAGGTACAAAAATGGACCCTTTAGGTACAAACATATTTCTTTTAAAAAGGTACCGCCACGGTGACAGCTTTTGTACCTTTATTTCTGAGAGTGTATAAGGTTAAATTATCAGTGCTGAATAAAAGTATTACTTTCTTTTCTTTAAAAAAATTAGTAAACAAATAAACTAAATAAAATAAAAATGGGAGTATTTGCTAAAAATGAATGCAGGTTGCAAGACAGATAGCAGATTGCAGTTACTTTTGTTCCTTTTTAAACAAGAAAAACACTTTTCACCGCCAAAGTCTTGAAATATTAATAACAGATGCCCCGACAGAACATATAGCCAGGAATCCAGATCAGGGTAATTGATTGACTGTAAGGATTATAAGTGTGGCGCCAGAGCTCAAGTCATGATACCTGCTTTCTATTCAAAGACTGTCTTTCTTGGCTAGGCAGTGCAACCAATGATGTCCTGTTCTGATTGGTTACAGCTGAAGAAGAAATATTTTAAATTTGCACATTCCCTTTTTAAAGGTTTTATTTTAGAACTATCAGGAATAAAGTTAAAATGTCATTATTTTATGTCATTTAAAAGCGTTTTCTTATTCTGAATTTTCTTTCAACACCATGGTCTGGTCTTTCACATACAGCTGAACAAATCATCGAATAATCATTTTACATGTTCATTTCCATGTTGTATTAAAATTCTTGTAAAGGAATGTCAATAATTAACAGAAACTGAAGTAAGTTTTTTTACACTTAAGGGGGTCCAAAATAATGCATTAGTTAAGCATTAATTAATGGTTAATTTGTTCACAATTAAGCATTAGTTTAACAAAAACACACTACTAATTATTGATTAACTTAACAATTTAATTATTAATTAGTAGTGTGTTTTTGCTCAACTAATGCTTAATTGTGAACAAATTAACCATTAATTAATGCTTA
>JAUCNO010000795.1:6576108-6598013 GCA_032353835.1 Enteromius viviparus
TATATATATATATATATATATATATATATATATATTAAAAGACACAACCATTTAAAAGTTTAGTGAGATAAAAAAAAAATTTAGGTTTTGAAATAAGTTGAAATAATTTTTTCCAAATATTCAATGAAAAACATAATTCTGTGAAATATTACAGTTTATAACTTTAACCTAATTATAATGCTTTTTAATTGTTCAACCAAATTGTTCAGCAGCCATAACTCCAGTATCAGAAATATAATTCTAATATTATTTCTGCTCAAGAAAATAGTTTTACTATTATTATCAATGTTGAAGACAGCGGTGTATTCTTTCAGGATGGTGAATAATTAGAATTTTTTT
Source organism: Enteromius viviparus (assembly GCA_032353835.1). Lineage (NCBI taxonomy): Eukaryota > Metazoa > Chordata > Actinopteri > Cypriniformes > Cyprinidae > Enteromius > Enteromius viviparus. Next base: position 6,576,448 of record JAUCNO010000795.1, read on the forward strand.
TTTGGAACATTACAGTACTTTTCAAAAGTTTAGCGTCAGAAAGATTTTTAAATACTGTAATTCAACTTTGCCAACATAGAAATTAATTGCTTTTTAAAATATATTCAATCAGAAAACAGTTATTTTCAATTGTAAAAAAAAAAATATCTGAGTGTTTTTACTGTGTCTAAAGCTGAGTGTGAGTGAACATCCCTGATCGGTGATGACTTCAGCAGTCCGCTGGACATGAAGAGCTCTGCAGCAGCGGAGTAGTGCCAGGGTTCTGTGGTGTTATTCTAACTGTGGTTGCGGAGCAGGGTTTGAAAGAAACTAAAACAGGGCTCTCCTGCAAGTGGCCAGTGAAGGCACGTAAGGCTGACCAGGGTGACCACAGATGAAACCTTAAGTGTGGTAATAGTTTAGAATTTTAGGGGAGTTTTTCTTCTTTGGGTTAAGAGGTTTTGCAGCTTTTACACACCTGCTGTCTCTTTTTAATGAGGCACAGTGTCCGTATTCAGTGTGACCAATATGCATTGGAGAGCCTTTTGAAGAGACTCCAGTCTTTGGTACTTGAAAGCTTCAAGCTGATTACAATCCCTGTCGTCAGCGAGTGCTGGGTCCAAGTATATGTCTGTCTTGAATCCTGGATTAATTAGACTTCTGTGATACAGGCGAAAGGCCAAATTAATTTTGTAATCTGTCTTCGAATAAACAAGAACCTTTGGAGAATGCCGCATTCCTCGGTTTTTGCTTCATTAGGACCATGCAGTTCTTTTGAGAGGGTTATAATGGGATTTCTATGGACTGAGAAGCACCCAGAGTGCTGTAATGTTTAGTACCGGGTGCATTATCCCATTCTAAGCACTTAGAAAAATTCACTCAACTTTTTTTTTTCTCTCTACCAAACGCTAATGTCTGTTTTTCATGATCTCCCATTGAATACTTATGACCCTGTGACCGAATGTTAAATTTAATGCCCAATTTAACACGGGCTTTCTTGTCAGATGCCTCTTTGTAGTCGTGGTCCTTCTAATCCGCCAGCAGGAAGCTGGGTGTTGTTGATGTCTGAGCTACACCAGCGGAGCTCCATTGTGCGTCTGTGACAGCACGTCCCTGTGCTGGGACCGGCCCCAGAGCTGTCAGGTCTCACTGTCACACTTCTCAGCGGGCACGCCATGGCCAGCAGTCAGGGGTCCTAAAGCCAGGTCCTGAAGCTAGATGCCAGGCTCGGCTGAGTAGCAACAAGCCGTGTCAGGCTCCAGGTTTCATGGGTGAAGTGCGGCTTTGTTTGTGTGTCAGTGTATCAACAGACGTCTTAGAAAAAGAAAATGAAAGAATCTGCCGTTCATTTAGAGCACACCACACAGCTCAAGTGTCACTGCAAGATTCAGATGAATATCAACATGAGTCCCTGGAAAAAGTTGATTGTCAGATGATGTGACATATGTAATAAAGTTCAGGCGGCTCTCATGTTTCTCAAAATGTCTTCAGTGAGAAAAGTAACATACTATTTAAGAGTTGTTTTGTGTGTGTGTGTGTGAAATAAATTCTTTTTAACAAGAACACATTAAATTGTAACATTAAAAATATTTCTATCATAAATATTTAAAAAATGTCAACATTGATAATAATAATAATAATAAGTTATCTGTGGGCTGCAAATCAGCATATAACAAAAATTTCAGAAGCATCTTGACACTGAGTAATTTTGCTATCGCAGGAATAAATTCTGTATAAATATATAATAAAATAGAAAAGAGTTATTATTATTTTATTTCATTTAATTTTTTCAGGAGTGAACTAAAGGCCCATCAGGCACCTCTTTCATTAAGTCAGTTTCAATTGGTTGAGCAGTTGCCCATTCTTTATCAAAGCAAGTTTTTCAAAAGAAAGCAAGAAAAAGAGCAAGCAGTTTTTTTTGCAAATTCAGAAAAATGGCAAATAATACACTAATTATTTAATATTGAATATAGTGTAATGTAATAGTATTATAATTATTGGTATTTCCTGTTTTACTAATATTACTGTAAAAGAATATGTCTGGTCATATCAAACTTTCAATTTAACTTAGTCACCCAATGTCATTCTCATTCATATAATTAATCTTAGTTAATCTAAAAAAAAAAATGGTACAAGCCCTATAATCCCTATAATCAACTTTTCATTTGGTCAACAATCCTAGACATCTTAGGCATATAAGACACACACACACACATGTATACAGTATATGGCCTATCTGTAATGCCATTAACGCATACACACACACACAAAGGAGTGTATGACCAAAATCCATACTGTAGCGTAATGATTATCAACATGACATGCAATCACATGGCAGCCACAAAGTGTTCAACCTTTTTGTCACTACATCCCTTGACTGCACACAGTAGCACACATTTCATTCAAGATAAATCACTAACCATTTTCCTTTCCTTTCATCTTTCACCTAATCCTTTGTTTGTGCAGCTCTTAGTCTTGTCATCGTGGTTTATTTAGGTGCTTTGCCAATCTTAACAGAAGTTGTCTCTCTGCACTGTTACAGTCCTTGGACAAGCCTGTTGCTGATAGACATGAAAGGCCCAGCATTTGCAACAATCTTATTTGCTTTGTGGAAATGATTATGTTAACCTTCACTTTTACACACCTAAACTAAAGATTAAGAAGAGTCTCTTGGGTATTGTGTTAGTTAAACTACACTCAGAGTACATTAACTGTGTACTAATCAGATTTACAGGTGAGCCTATCAGAATACTGTAATAGAATTTTAGTAAGAGAATAATAGAGATGGTAATAATTTAAAATGACTTTTTTAACAACACATGGTGACAGGTTAAAGTAAATAGAATAGAGAATAATAAAATAAATACTCTATATTGTATAAATAAAGGTATGAAACAAACTGTACATTAAGTCAAATTTCATTAGAATGGAAAACGGCTTTTTCTAAAATGTATAAATAATATAATATATAAAAACAAACTGTATAAAAGTTTTTTATTTATTTTAAATCACAGGGTTGACTTTAATTGAGTAAAACCATCACCAACTCAGCAGTCTTCGACTGATGGACAAATGATGCTGTCACATCTGGAAACATAATTTACGTTAATGACAAAATGAGGCAGGACGCTGAGCTGAATTGGTAAGCTGACAAATTTGGTCCATGAATATGACTTCATCTTCTCTGGCCAGAGGCTATAGGGACAGAACAAGAGTTTTTATTTTCTCACAGCTGAGAAGAGCAGTGACTCATACCAGAGCTTGTCACAAACAGTTGAGTTTTGACAGTTTAATATGTATGCTGTCGAGTCTTCAGACAGACCGGTGTAGTCACAGATGTGGGGAGCATAGGTGGGTGTATGGAGAGAAAGAGTACCTTTGTTTTGCTAGATGAAGCCATGGAATTACAACATATTTATAGTAGTGCAACTACAGTGCCTTCACCAAAGTGATGTTAATAAATAAAAATAAATCAATCAATCACAGACTGTGAGAAAGTCCAACATTTGTGCAATGGACACATTCAAAATAATATTACAGAACTGGATCGTTCCGAAAAAAGCTTTGATTAGAAAAAGAGGAGTTTTTTTAAGGGTAATGCTATTGTGTTCACAATATATTATATATTAAAACAGCTAACGCCATAAAGAAAATTTGGAATAAAAATGAAAAACAAATAAATCAATAAATCAATCAATCCATCATGCATGGAAAATTGCATGTATATAAAAATATAAAAGACATCCAGTATAAATCCCAAAGCCATCCAGTCAGTTGAAATTCTTTTTGATAATGATATGGAAACGTACCTCTAATTAAACATACTTACAAACTAATTAGCAGTAGCACCCCAGCACCACTTTGCAGTGGCGTCTTGCCAGATAAGAGAGTGATGTATCTGCCGAACACTTCACCTGCTCTCTTCAAATGGAACCAATGGTGTGTACTGACATTTCTTTTAACGACATGATTATAAGCACATCTAAGGCCGCGGGACATTGGGTGGGGGTTAAGTTTCCAGCACTCGCTCAAGAGAGGGGCGTTCCTCTGTGCTGCAGCCCAGAGCGCTGAAGGTGGAACTAGGTAATTACAGGGAGACAAGACCTGCGCTGAAATCACCACTTCCACCTGAACCATGTCATATCAGCTCTGATTTATTCAATAGTGAAAGGATTCCTTGTGAGCCTTAAATAAATTTTAATTGCAGTAAGCTGGTTAACACAGTCGCTTTAACGTTCTCACTGTCTCCTCCCCTTCTTCCCTCTTCTTTGGCTGGGAACTTTGAGGGGATTAGGAATTGGTGGCGGTGACAGAGGGGGTTGTTGGGAAAAAGTCGCAGAAAACTCATGCTGGATTGTTCTAGCTTTCAATGCAGCTGTTGGAAACATCACCATTAGTGTTCTTAATGTTTCCTGCAGAAATGCAAAAGCAAACTTAAAAACACACGTACTAAAATTCACACATATGTCAATCAAAAATATCACATTTTAGCAAAACAGAGTAATATATACATGTGGTTGTATTTGCTCAGACTCTATAATGACTCAACAAAGGCTGAGTCTAATTAGTGAGTAATTAGCTATCAAGTAAGTCTGTGTAGGTAAGTGTGGTTCTGACAAAACAAATCACTGATCAACATGCTTAGTAGATATACATTTCCTCAGTTGTACCCTTCAGCTAAACTGCATTCTCAAGGTTCTTGTCTCGCTTGTTAAGTCATGTTGTGGCATTTACGGGTTTGGTGTCTTTGTTTTTGTTCCTATGAGGTAGGCCTACTCCTTAGCATCCCAGATATTTCTGATGTCAATGGCAACCTTAATTGAAGTGGAAAGTAGATATCAGAATGACTCAGATATGCCATGATCAGAAAAAAACAACAACTATGATCTAATATTAAGCTGTATTCGAAATCTCCAGATCTTCAGTTTAGATTATAACTGTATTCTATTCTATTACAACAGTATTCTAAATAGATAACAAGGACCAATCCAGTGTGTAATGAGGTTAGTATTTATACTCACATAATGATTTATTCTTTTTGAAGAAGCTTTAAGCAGAAGATGCAAGAGGAACAGCCATGAAATATAAGAGAATAGTAACACAAACTGAAATTCAGCTTGTAGTGTGCAGATCTTCAAATTCCCAAATGATTCTGAGGGTGAGAAAAAGCATTTGGTTTCTGAGAAAGCATGTTTTTGGCTGGCCTGAAGGAGGATGCATTTCAAAGCGCTTCAGTACATGTCCAGGCCTGCTGGAGGGGCAGATAGAAGAGAGAGAGAGAGAGAAAGAGAGCAAAAAAAAAAAAAAAGAGACCCAATTACTGACCTCGGGAGGGAGTCAGAATTCCTCAGATTAGAGTCACTGGCAGTTTGCTTCACAAATGCATTTCTCGTAATTGAGTACGCAACTTGGCTCCATTAATCTCCTGTCTTCTGCCAATTGGTGAGATCAACCCATCCGAGCAAGCTAAAGTTATTAACAAGGATTGTTAGATTCAGTGCTAATTTGGTACTATTTCTGAAAGAAAGGAGTTGTTAAGTTTCATGTATGATGATTGGCTTACATGCTGGAGGCATTGTGTTTTTTTAAGTTAAGGTTTGGCATTATTGCCTGAAATTTTAATTAGGTTACTCTCAGCAAGAAATGGTGCCTACTTATTTTTTATTTAATATGTTTACTTCACCTTATACAGGAAGGCATTGACTCGCATCTGCTTCCAGTTTAAATCAAAGACATTTTTTTCTTCATTGCATATAGTATATGTTCTGGCCAAATTAAGAGAGCTCCCTGTGTTGCAGAGCCAGCGTATATAAAATGTAGTAAAACTGCATATGACGGAAAGCTTCATTAACCAAAAATGAAAGTTACAATTTTGCAAGCAAATCCATATTTTACTCAGCGGTGCATAATGTAAATGACGCAGAAGAATGTGTTACAGAGCACATTGCACCATGCTTGGACATGAATAGAAGCACAATTTAACTTAATAAAAGACTCAATTTACAAGCCTAGCCCTGCAAATTGTGTAAAAAGCAATTATTATCAATTCTGAAATTATAAACTTCTCTGAGCAGCTACAACACAAAATGTACACAACCGCAATCCATTTGGACATCAGTCAGCGCTGTGACCCATGTCACTATGACATATGGCCCAGCATTAACCTTTACTCGTATAAAGGTGGGATAGTGTCGTTCGGGGTCTTTACGTGGCTCTCTGCCATTCTGAGATGAAGCCATCGATCCATGGCTTTTCAAAGCTTCTTCTTTCAGCCAGACCCTCGGGCCACAGTCTTTAACAGATGGGCCATTCTTCAGAGGCAGCCTTCCCTCAGATGGTGATACAGTCACATAGTTGGGTGTGAGCCCTTTGAGGCAACTGGCTATACCCTCTAATTAGGCAGCTTGATGGCTTCTTTCACTCATTCTGCTAAGAGCTTGAGAAACCCAGTGAAGAAGACAATAGGATCAGGTAATTAATTCATTTCTCAGTGACATTCATGGGAATGTCTGAGTGACGGAAACATAAGCCCTTTTAAGATGAACACCAAATACCCAGTTAATAAGCATGTGTTTCAAGAGTACGTAGTAAATAGTAAAAAAAGAAAAAAGTAAATACTATTTTTGAATGTCCTTTTTATTTTATATTCATCTATTTATGATGTACAAATAATGTTTTATAGTTGTTAAAGCTGTTTAGCATGTAAGAGGTCATTGTACTATAAAAACATCACATGAGTTACAGTTTCCTTGTTAGTTGCTCTTATAGAAAACATTTTTCCCCCCCAGATTTTCAGATTCTGTTTCTGCAATAGACTTCAGCAGATGATTTTGAAAAAAAAAGTTGTTGGCTAACATCACATTACAAAGTTATTAAAAAAAGTTATAAATAGATTTATACACTTTAAAGCCTGCACGCCTTTACAGCCCTCTATACTCTCAATCACTGTTCCAGAGTCAGTCACTACAGAGCACACACCATCAACTGTTCCTGAGTCAGTCACAAGATCGCATCATCTTACCTCATGTCGATTTACCTGATGTTTGCTTGATGTTGTGCTTACCTGAGACAAACTTCATCTACAGAGATCTATGCATGCAGTTGTTTTTAGAGGCTTCACAATGTGCTGGTATCTCACTGATTAACAAAGCTCTTTGATTGAAATTGACTGTTCCAAGATAGCGGACCTATGTGTCTGGAATGATTGAATGAGTTAGGCCTATCTACCTATATGCTCTACAACACTCTCAAGGATTAGTTAATTTCTGCAGCTGTAATAGTAAAAATGTATTGGTTTAGCATTTAAGCATTTTAAATGCCTTTTTGAGGGAGCTCCACATGTAGTATTTATTTCATATGCAAAGCTATTAGCCAGTAATAGGTAATTCCTCACAGCAGACACATCGTTTGATGTAAAAAATATTTTAATGCACCTCAGAAAACACTATCAAATAATAAATGTATTGTTTATAATTCTGCTATTACCATCTAAACTTTGAGTTAACAAGAAATATTCTGGGTTTCAAACAAGTGCAGTTCAACTGACAGCATTTGTGGCAGTATAAAATGTTGATTAAAGAATGAATAAAAAAATAAAAGTGTCATTCTGTCATTTTTAAACAATTTAAATGCAGAAACTATTTTATGTTTTATGTTTAATGGTTTAAGGTTTCATGTTTAATGTTATGTTAATGTTAATTATTTTGTCTTTTTGTCTGCCATCCCAGATTATTATTATTTTTTTAGAATGTGTAAAAAGATTTTATAAACTGTATCTGTAAACGTCTGATTATGTGCATTGCAATAATATAATTTAAAAAAAGAACGAACATGACTACTTTATTACTGAGAATTACTGGACAGTATGCATCAATCAATGAAAAGCATGTAGAAACCAATTCATGCTTTTTTTAATGATCAAGAGAAGACTCAACCCAGCCAGAAGGAAAAACCAATCATATTTTTTCACATTTTGAGTTTCTACTAGCCAAGTGCTTCATTTGAGCTATTTCTAGACAGTTTTCTGCCTTTCCAAATTCACTAGGCCCAAGAGATGCAACGTCCCCTGAAAAATATGTCTGAACAAAACCAGCAACCTCAAGCAGTGATTGCAGTCTAACAATGTAACCTAAGGCCTACCCAATGTTTGGAGGGCCAGCTGGCACAGCAGAAAACTAACACCACTCGGAGTCATGAGTAACTCCATCTCCACGCTGATGCTCAGCAATGCTCCCGTACTCCAGATTCCATTTCAGTCAGCTGCGTGCTGGCTTCCCAGAACTCTATCTGCTTAAATTACTCCTCACAAGCCTCCGCAGCATGGCACACGTACAAAATGATGGATCATCCCTCAAATCCTGCATCTTTTCTGTCATCCTATATCACTCTTCCTTCCAGAGGTTTGAGACATACATTGTTCAGCAGATCCCCACAGCAGTGATACGTCTGCAACCACGGTGTCACCTTAAGGTTTCTGCGTTGTTATACACAGGGTGAAAAGGTGGTTTGGCTGGAAGTGAGTGTTTGGGAATGGAAAACCTCAGTGCATACGGTATTAGACATCTTAACATGGCTCAGTCTCAATCCTAAAGAACAATAGAGAGCTTTGATTGTGAAATCCACTCTCTCGTAATGGATGCCGCAGCCAGCGCCTTAACACTTCCCTTTTTGCTGTGTGGGGATTAGGGAGTGTGTTTTTGAGAGAGTGCTTGTTCTGTGTCAGTACACCTCATGAAGAGAGTCAATGGTGGGAACAGTCCCACAGAGCAATATCACCTTCTGCTGTGCATTACATTTACATTACATGGATCACAAAGTAAATTTTTTATTTTTTTTTTAATGCATAAATTCGCATACATATGAGAAGCCCGGAGATAACATTTGGATTGCTAGTATACTTATATTTAACTCTCTACTGTAACTCTCTACTCCAGGCAACATGGACACATTTGGCTTGGCGTAACAAAGTACCAAACAACAAATTCATGCTCACTTCACTAAGAAGAAAGGATCCGATACTAAGAAACAGAAATCGATAATATTACTTACAGAATTTGTAGTTCCTCTTTCAGAAGGTGAGCTTTAGCCGTGCCATCTTTTCCCCTGTGAAAAGTGTATTTTTAGAGCTAGTGTTCTTGAATAAAATCATTCCTTGATTTGGGATGTTCCTGATCATGGTTCACATTGCCTTGAGGCCATAATGCATTTCTGTTTAAATATAAAGTAAATTAATATATAAAGTGTTAAAATGGATTTAAAATTAGTACATATATTTCAGCTGGCTATTAAAGTAATATTTTAAATATATTTTATTTTCAGTAAAACTTTAGTTTTTAAAGTTAAAAAGGCACAATTCTTGCTATAAACAAACCAATAACTTTTGCAGTAATAAACTCCTAGTTTTTGCTTATTAAAAAGTTAGTAGGGAGCTTTAATGTTTTAGCAATATGTGCATTATTATAAATAGTAAAGTAAAGCCAATATATTAAATAACAGACCAACCCGCTAATAAGCAACTAGTTGATAGTGAGAGTTGGTCTCTTTACTAAAGTGTTACTATTTTTTTGTTTTTGTTGCAATGTAAACCACAGAAGGTTTAAAGGTCCATTACACAGTTTTACTGTAAAGTAGACCAGTAAGTGGCTAAGGTGAACAAACCCAGACTTACTGTGGCCAGAGTCTTTGCATTACCGCTCATCAACCAAGAGAGTAGAACAGAACAAGTTTACATTACGTCCAAATGGACTTAAGCACACATCTTCTCTTCGCTTTTAACTTTACATATTCTGTAATAGAAATGTTGGCATTTCTCACACTTGATATTGCATTTAACAGAGAAATAGCATAACCTTATTACATTAAACTGTCAGAAAAATTTGGTCTGACTTTAAAAATGAAATTTTATTCATTTTCAAACCCTTCTTTTCAGTACAGCAAAAAAAAAAGAAAAAAAAAAGAGCCCAACCAGAGAAACCATGTACCGTATGACGCAGTGACCAATGAAATGAATCACTCAAACCTGTAGCAAAACATCTGATGCACATTAAAAGTAAAATAGTATTGAGTCTAGAATAAAAGCAACAGGAGCTTGTAAATGTAAAGGGGAGGATTGCCCTCAGGAAAGAAGGACTCCACTTTAATGGATCCTTTAAATGACTCAACAACAGTCATCCAGCTGCATGAACATGCATCATATTTTCTCTCTTATTTTCTCTCTTATTCTCTCTCATATTTTCTCTCTGAGTTTTTTTCCCTTAAAGTTCCTTAGGGGGTAATAGGAAAAAAAAAACTTTAAGCAAGATACTAAAAGGACTTGACACTTGAGCAAACCTGAAAAAGGCCTAGTCTGCCAGTTGTCAAGATAAATAAAGCGCACATGCACTAAAACCTGGCCATGTCAAGCAGAGTAGATTAGTTTTGAGGAATCAGGTCATAATTTTAACACATGACATCTTACCACTTTCCACAGCCCAGGCAACTTCAAAGGGAGAATATGGTATTTACTGATGGGCCCATAACTCGAGATCTTTAAAAATGGTCAGGTTTCATTAGACATCGCAGGGAAAATTGATACCAGATGAGAGTTAGTCCACTGGACTCAACTAAGCTTTAAGGCAGATAGGGTAAAGTTAAAAGAGATAGTAGACCTAAAAAAGAAAGTATACAGAGAACCTATGGAATAAATGTATATACAGAGTACAATATATATTGAGTTACAAGTAGTGTATGTAATTACTAGACAAAAGAAGAAAAGCTTCCTTGTGTAGCAGAGCACATATTTGGTTTCATTTCGACCCTTATAAAATAGCTCAGAAAAGAGGAAAGTTTACTTTGTAGGGATATAAAATGTCAGTAGCTAATAGAGTGTTTCTTCTGAAGACTTTTAGAAAATAAATGATCTTAAAACTCACATTTCACACTCAAACTTTTCAACAATGTCTACCAACAATGTAAACAATAATTATGTCAATTTTTCTGCATGAAAGTCTACTGGTGGAAAGTATTTTACACATATAAATGAAACATTTTGGCTTGCTAAGGTTAATTTCCCAGCTAGCATCACAAACACACAGGTTCAGTCACTCAGTTGATTGGATGGAGACGTGCAGTCAACTGTAAGAAGTTGTGCACTAAATGATTGGAGAAATCCAACATCCATCATTAAGTCTGTTGTTTTTCACAGAAGATCAGAGAAATTTTGATTAAACATTACAAGCTTAAACTGAAACATTAACCTATGCACAGATCAGTTATTCACAATAACCGCAGTAGCAACAGCAACAGCTACAAACATTTAAAGATATATATATACTCTATATGAACTGTGTAAGTACATTACAAAACAATGGATTTTTTTCCCCTTTTCCTAGTTGTTGCCCTCATCCCTGTGGAGGCCATGAGCGAGACATAAGTGCAGATCATTATCTTCTTCACCCTTATACATTCCACACACACACGGACACACACACAACTCAGCAACCATGAGACTGATCCGTTCCATCTTACTCTACATGCCAAGAGGATTTTCACAAAACAAACACTGCTGGGAGCTGCTGTTGCCAGAGCTCTGGTTACAGTGTGTATGTAATAGTACATGTGTATAGTGTTCATCTGTGTGTGTCTGTGAGTATGTTTCCTCCATGTGATCCTCCTTTAGGAACACGGGTTCAGATAGTTGAGGTAATGGGTCATACTTTGGCAGGGCCTCAAAAATGCTTTGGGGAAGATAACAAGATGTTCTTCTAATATCAGATTGCGTCTCTGGGTTCTCTAATATGTGAATAGAAACAGAGTGAGATGTATCTATCCCTCTGTTCATCTGTCTGTCCATGCATCTATTTGTCCAGCTGTCTATCTATCTATCCAGTCTATTTCTATTTCTATCTATTTCGGTGGTTTATCGAACCGTTCGGTTTTCGCCCTGTTCGGCTCGGCACTCCCACGTGAACTGCGATATTTCGGTGGCCAATTTGAAGCATTAAACTTCAGGCGATAGACAATCAGACAATGGTCAGAACTTCTCAGGACACGGGGATATGTGTAGCTCCACAACAATGAATCAACCAATCAGAATTAATCTGAATTTCCCAAGAGCCAATCAGCGCTCTGAATGCAAACGTAGTAGAAGTCAGGCAAAGTTTGCAGAACTTTATCGATTGCATGATCATGAACGTGAATCGGAGAAAAGGAAATCTGAAGATGCACCATCATCCTACAAATAAGCTGTGTGGGAACATTTGGGTTTCAGCGTCGAGTATGATGCACAAGGCAGAGAGACTGTCAGCAAACACAGCACAGTCACACAATTATCCTGACTTGATGGTGCACTTATACCATGTTTACATTTGAGATTATTTAATAATAATGAAACACAGACTTCATTATTAAGAGACTATTAACGCAGACTATTTTAAGTAGTTTAAAGTGTTAAGGTTAGATGTTTTATTTAACCCAGTGGTATTGTAAATGTTCAGTGTAAGCTTGAAGTGTTCTCTTATCTGTTTGATACTGTACATTATGATGCTACCTCACCAATTATTGAAATGGACAATTGTCCACCACTTAGTGATTTTGTTATTATTGTTGTTTGTTCTGATGGATTATTAAGAAAACTTAAGTATTGTCCTGTTGCTGTCAATATTTATTTGAATAATGTTTATGTTTACATTTTACTTTATACTGCACTTTTTATATTGTCAGTTTTTGAAAGAGGGCAAAACTAAGTGTTCTTTTTGAAAAATAAATATTGTGTTTTTACCATTTTTACATTTAATATTGTCTCTGTACCTTGATAATTGAAATAGAAAGGGCAAATGACCTCCTGCTATGTTAGAGCTCACATACAGTACTGCACAGTAATACTGATGTATCGAAACCGAACCGTTACCATGGCCAGAAAACCGTGATACAAGCCGAACCGTGGGCTCACTGTACCGTTGCATCCCTAATATCTTCTTGTCTATTTGTGCATCATTCATCAATCTGTCCTTCCATTCATCTATTTGTTTGTTTGTCTCTTTGCATGTCTATCTGTCCATTTATTCATTTGCCTGTCCTTCTGTCCATCCATTTATCCATCTGTCTATCTGTGCTTCAATCTGTCCACCTGTCCTTCCATCCATCTGTTTGTTCATCTGCCTCTTTGCCTGTATACCTGTCCATTTATTCATCTGTCTGTCCTTCCATTCATCAGTCTGTCTATCTGTCCATCTATCTGTTCTTCCATCTGTCTACCTGTTTATCTGTCTGTCTCATTCCTGTCTATCTGTCCATCAATCCATCTGCTTGTCTTTCCTTCCCTTTGCAGTCCATATATTCCTCTGTGCTTTCATCTGTGCACCTGTCTTTCCATCCATCTGTTTTCTGTCTGTCTTTCTGCCTGTCTTTCTGTCTATCTATCTGTCTGTTTGTTCTTCCATATGTCTTCCATTCACCTGTATTTATAAGCTAATTCAATCAAACATCCAGAAGTAAAAGTATCTACAAGAAATCACCTCTATACAAATGTGCTTCCATAAAACAAGAATGCACTCAAAATCATGGATGTGGTTGGTCAGAATGTTTGCGTACACATGCTTTTCTTTGTGTATTGTCCTGTTCTTCGTTGCCTTCACTCTGTGAGACGCTGAGGTTTTGAGATGTCTCAAGGCTCTTAGAGGTCTGTTTGAAGTCCAAAGTCCAGCCATATGGACGCAGTTATGAAAATGACTGCAGGGACTTTCTCACATGATCATGATGTCACAGAGATATACGTATGCCTTCACAAATGTAGCCATGGTTTCCACCTAAAATTTTTCCTGAGTGACTAAATATTAGCACTCAAAGTTTTGCTTTGTTCATGGTAATACAGTTTGAAAATTCAGTACCTCAGACATCTTGGATACATTATATCTGTAATGATAGAGTCGGAAGCGTGCAGACCCATGTGCAGAGGTTTATTCAAGGTCAGCAGATCAGGGTCACACATTGGCATACAGGTATGTTTAGGGTAAGTAAATGCTCAGAGTTGGAATACAATCGCAATACTTTGCACTGGGTGGATAATTTACTCTGGTTTTATTCAGAGAAAAGTAATTTTTTATAGTGAATAAGTGTTCTCCTCTAAAGTGTTCCCCAAATGAACTGTAAGAAGAGACAGAGCAATAATGACCACATCTGAGGTGCAACATAACTGTCAGATCCAATATTGGCACAGCATTGTCTTTTAGTTTAAGTTTAAATCCCTTGTTGAATTGTACCTTGTTGGTAAAACAAATCTACAGTAAAATGAATTGAACAAAGGACCAAGTTCATACTGATGCAGCCTGGATCTTTATTAAAAATAAAATTAATTCATTTTTATATTTGCATCAGAAGGGAGGCAAGACAAACACAACTTGGCACTACACAGCATCTTGTTGTCTTCAGAGCTATCTTTATAGTTTAACTGACTGCCTTTAATGTAAGCTACAATGATAGTACAATGACCTGTCATATGTCAAAAGATCAAGGGAATTTTGGTTTGAAACATCTCTAATGTCAGTACAGTAGTCGAACATCAAAATAAAGTGTTATTATAATATTGTACTCTCATGTAAACATGGCCATTGAACATATACTGCATTGAATTCTAACCAATACATAGCTGCCAATCTTTAACAAGTAATTTTATAAATGAAAAAATTGCACAATATCAGCCTAGAAATTCACAAGTCTTTATTTTCCACCGGTCTTAGTACACAATGTAACTATAGAAGAGTCAAGTTTTACACAGGAAAAAATCTAAACTCTTTGGTAATTTTTGAGTGTGATGTTAACGGTCTAATCAGATTCAATGATCAATGCTAAACTACCACTAAAAGACCCAGAGATCGGCTGAATGGATTCAACAACGATAACTGTTTAATTCTGGGTGAGATGGAAAATGTGCCTAATTTCAAAAAAGGTTGCGTGTTCCTTTAAGAATTTAATACTGAAAAGGGAGAAGGAATGTATTTTCATAAATTGAGCATGAAGATGAAGCAAGGAAAGAGCATGAAATGCAGGAGCAATTACTATAGAAGACTGGACTAGTTTCCAGTCTGCTGAAATAACTGCTCCTATGCATGTGAATTGCTTGGCATGACTGCTTTAAACCGCTGGTTTGGCACAGCCAAGATGCTACTAGCTGAATGGTTTATGTGCGTCTCTGTTTGTTTACTGTGGTTTTCTGGTCATAAAAATGAGAGGAGTGGAGTGGGACAAACCCTTCCCTTGCTCTGCTCTCAGTCCTCTCACTTTTTCTCTTTCCTCTGCATGTCTTTCCATCCCCCTCCTCTTATGTATTCTTTTCTTCCAAGCACAGTCTCTAGCCCAGTGTATTGGTGCTGTCTTAAGCATGCAGTGTGAGATGATTTGACTCCTCTCTGGCAAATTTGAACAAATTGCTGAGTAATATCAGCCTTAGCAACCTTCTCTGTTGCACAGCAAAACAAATCAACAGGTCGTCACATGTAATTTTTGCTGGTCTGTTTCTCAGCAAATTAAACTCAGGCATGTGGACATAGGAATGATTGCCATATCATATTTAGGTTAAATATGATATGGCAAAAAACACTCATTATCCGCCTCCCATTTTCAAATTCTTAATATCTTCCTTAATAGTGCAATGTTAAAATAACATCTGACCTTAGTAGCCTTTCAATCCTATCCAAAATGCAAATGACAAAGACATGCATTCCAGTGTCTGGGAAAGGAGTCATCTTTCACCCCCATGGGACAGCACAGCACACTCAGTCATTGCTGTACATTGTTCCACGTATACTGTCCTTCTCCTTGTCTTTTTTCCAAACATTAATAAAAGTCCAGCGTCTGGAAATCTCAGAACGGCGTCTTCTCTCAGTGATCCCTGGACCTCGGCCAGGACTGTATATGAGAAGAGCCTCCTGCTCTGGAATGTGTAACGGAAATTGAAAATAGAGTTACGCGTTCAAGTAGAAGAGAGGAAATTGAACTAATAAAATAAATGCCTTCCTTCATAAGGCTCAAGTCCAAACATTTTTATCAACCTGCTTAGCTAAAAACATACCTAAGTGCAACTGTTGTGAAGCCGAACTTAATAGTCTTGGCCATTTGCAAATTTCTCTATTAATTTCTTGTTTAATTTTAGAGTTGCTTTTGCAACTGAACAGTTTAATAATCGTTCATATATTTTCTCCCTTATTTGTGTGCTATATATTTGTGTGTGGTGTATTTAAATATATATGTAAATACACACACATGCATGTGTTTAAAAAATATTTTAATGTACTGTATATACGATTTATATTATATATATGTGTGTGTATGTGTATGTGTATGTGTGTGTGTGCTTGTCATACATACTCTATCAACACACATAAAGCTAATTTATATATATAACCATAATGAAGCATAAATTTGTTTTCCATGTGATTTTTAAATAACTGTGTATATATAAAATATCATGTTTTGTGTTGTCCATTGGATGCTTCAGGAATGCTATGCCTCTTTGCCCCTGAGAAGTCAACAAGTCGCAACAACCATCTTCTTATCTCTGGATCTCATTGGCATGAAAGTATAAGCAGTGTCAGTGAATGTGTCAGAGAAGGACAATGGCAGCAAGCAACCTCTTCAATGGTTTGCCACTAAATGAGCCTTATCCATAGCCATAAACATCACATTCAGCTCCAAATAAACATTTTGGTCCAAATAAACACTTTCTTAAAGTTAGTCAGTTAACGCCATACTGATAGAGATCACCAGAGAAAAGCTGGATAAATAAACTGTGGATCGTGATATTAGAAAGAGAGATAGAGAGTTTTTATAAATATATAATCTTTATTATCTAATAATAATATTAATAATAAAATATAATAATAATTTATTGTTTAAAACTTAATTAGTCATGTCTCGCTTTGATAATAATTCAACTCGACAAGTCAGAAATGAAAGAATGGTGATTAAGATTTAGTGGCCAAAACATTTTGAGTTGAAAATCACACAAGTAGTCAGAATGATACAACCAAATGACAGTCATCTCTGTCTTCTCCCTAAACTTGAGTGGGGCTGCAAATCTTCCCTGGGACAGCACAACACCGTGGGCTAAAGGCTAAAGTCAGCAGTCTTGGCAAACATGTTTTCTCTGGAGCCCCTGTGGAGCACAATGACTTGGCTATTCCTCTAGAATGCCCTAAAGACAAACACTTTGAACACTGTCATCCAATCAGGCATTGACTGAGACATGCTTCCTGTTTGGTGCTTATTACTTGGCCTGGGGTCTTCTATTAGTTGGTAGTATCTTGTCTGATCCTCTCTGAAGATAAACAACTACAAAGCATTTGTTCTGAACAGCTGTTTCCATTTTTCTACACTCCTTGTCTGTCTCTTTTCTAATCAGATGTTTCCTGATGTTGGATGGTCAGCTGTGGTTATGGTGTCAACTGGTATAAGCAACTCCAACACTGTGAGCGACAACCCTAAAGTAAGCAGTTCTGTGGTTCTGGACCTGTCTCCACTGAAGATCCTCCCATCTGATGTGGCGGCCAACATAAACTTACTGTAAGTATAAAAAAGTACTGTATATCCGCCTAACAAAAAATTGCATGATGTATGATTAGATTTAAAGATTTTGGTACTCTGTTAGACATTATGGGTTTATAGGTGTGTCCTAAAAATGTAACTGTGTTGTCATCATTAATTATTGCTATATACTTAGCCTTACTTAAAATAGCATTGAAATAGCATTGAAATAACAAAACTAAGTATAGACTGTAATATTTTAGTAAAACTTTAGTATATAGACTGATTCTCACTTTTAACTAATTGCTTATTAGCATGCCTACTATTAACATTCTGGCTGTTAATTAGTATATATAAAGCACTTATTAAGCACATGACCAATATGAAACACCCAATACTGTTAATATACAGTATGAGTTTATCAAAGCAAAAGTAGCAAAAGTTTTTTTTTTTTTTTTTCATTTAATGTCTGATATGATTATCTTTTCTTTGTTACATTCATTGTAAAGTGTCCTTGAGCTCTGGAAAGGCGCTATATAAATAAAAAATATTATTATTAATATTTTTAGCATACACATGAATCTTATATGAAAATCCACTGTGGTTTATATAGTTTATAACATCTATGGGAATGTGGGATTTAAAAACAGTTAATTATCCCTTCAGCTGATATCTACAATCAAGTGGCATTTCTCTTAACTGAGCAAACATATTTTAGCAATCGTAATTTAAATGCCCAAACTAGATTCAGCATACAGTTTGCTTTGAGGTTAAATTGTTATGCATGAATCCAGTTTTAGACTCTGAATAAACAATGGATGGACAACCACCAAAGAACTAAAGAAGGTAAAAAAAAAGACCTTGCAGAAGAAGATGTGTGCCTCTAGTGTGCACTCAGAGAGGTTCAAGCTGTGGGTCAAACCAAAATCTCATCTTGGCAGATCAGTCATTAAGGAACTCCAAGCAGCTAACAACACAAGTTGTTCCAACAAGAACATTCAGTACTTTAGAACGAACTATGGAAAGTGACAAAACATCAAATAGTCTAAAGTATAAAATAACTTTTAAATTAATGAGGCACAACCACCATTTGTCTTCATTATAATGGTATTTTTACGTATAAACCCCAAATTATATTTTCCAGAAACAGATGAAAAATGTAAACCACTTATACACAAAAGTGACAGCAATTAACCAAGGACTGGAAGAGAAATGTCAACAAAAATAACGTTTTAAGCAACAAAATGGCCAACAAAACGCATGTATTTTATTTATTTACTTTTTTGCTACCATTAGTAACAGTAAATAGATACATATTGACCAATTCTCACTACTCTACACACTACTTAAACTTAACAATGAACTAATAAGCAACAAATTATAGGCAAATATTGTAATTAATGGTTTGTTAATATAAATTGGACCTTGAAATAAAGTGTGACCCTAACATTTAATATATTTCATCATGTTTTATTCATGGGTTTAGTGCAGGCATGATAGCTGTGCATGTTGAAAATATGAAGAGGAAAAAATGTGCCTTTTGTAAATGTAACAATTTTAAATAAGTAAATCATTTTTAAAATAATCTATTTCTGACATTGGCAAACAGTTTTTAATAGAGAGCAGAGTTTATAGTGAAAATGCTCTTTTACACACATCTCCATATGTCCGCACAGCTGGCAGAGTTCCGCCGCAGACACAAACAGAGGGAGAGCTCCTTAAGCCACTCAATGTTAACAATAATAAACCCAGCACACGGTGCTCACAGGCTGTGGCTACCCGATTACTCAAACATGTGGTCAAGAGTCGGTCTGTGTTAACCATGCAACTGTTGTAAAGTGTGAAAGTTTGTTTAGTACAGTTACTGAACCGTTACATTAACACTTTCATTTGTGAATGGTGTCTTACTGCTTGTCAGGTCACTGAAGTGATTACAGTAAACAAACAGAAGGAAATGACACATGCCATTCAGTTTAATTCAGAATCTCACAATTCTATCATTAACTATGACTTTTCCCTCAATAAATTCTTAATTTGCTGCTTATTAATAGTTAGTAAGGTAGTTAAGTTTAGGTATTGGGTAGGATAAGGGATGTAAAATAAGTTCATGTAGAATAAGGCATTAATATGTGCTTAATTAGAACTAATAGATGGCTAATATTCTAGTAATATGCATGCTAATAAGCAACTTAAGTGGAATATAAAAATTTCTAAAATATAGTGTTACCACAATGGTCACTAAAATCATATTTAAAAGCTTGTGCAATACTGATTTACTTACAAGCTTAAAGCAGGTGATATACATCGCACAGCAAAATATGAAATTGGTTTTTAATAACAACACATCTTAATTTTTAATCAAATGTATTTATTTCTTAGCTCACCATGTCAGTTAACAATCACTCTGTCATTAAACTATCATGCAACTTTCTCTCAGTACTACATTTCACTATATCACTTTATCCAATTTTTAAAATGCAAGTTATGATTCATTAAAGTATACTTTTCTTTTTTTGTTATTTTTATATTTTTTATTTCATAACTTGATCTTCTGGTTCAATGGCATTCTTGACCGGACCAAATGCCATCCATTTTCTCAAATGTACTGTAAATCACAACATTATATGTTGTAAATAAAATATTTTGCAGCAATATTACATACAACACAATTTCAGTAATTAAACGTATCCATATTAATGTAATGATTACTTTTTATAGTTCTGATTTAATCAACCCCACATTATTTTCTTTCTTCTCTAAAACAAAAAGACTCAGAAGGTTCATGATGTTTTAAGACGGTCACACAAGAAGCATTATAAAAGTACCATGACAACAATCTTTTATGGATGATGAAAAGACAAAAATGTAAGCCATGCCAGTCTTCCCTTCTATCATCTCTGACAAATCTCATGTTTAAGTATACCCTCAAGTTTCACATTTGATGACCATATTGTCTTTGCATTGCATTAGATAGGATTATTGTCAGAGAATATCAGAGAATAAAGTGATGTGGGGATTTTAAAGGATTCTGACTAAATAGGGTTTATATGTGTCGTTGATTTACTGTTTACAATGAGTTTAAACAGCATTCAGGCATTCAAGGGTTTAGCATAAGATGTATGGGGCTTTAATAGCTGTCAAAGTGTTTGAATTGGGATAATCTCTTGACTTGCTCCTTGTGCTTGTATTGACATGATTATGTCTTCCAAGCTAATGGAGTATTATCCTGGGAAGCTGTAGGCTAAAACAATGCACGTACAGTACTGTACCTGACACATAACATGAACAATTAGAACTTTGACTCAAAAAAGCTTGGCAAAGTTGCAAAACCCCCTTACATTCCCACACACCCAGCTCCTCTCCAGACTTCTTCGTGAAAACTATTAAAGGACTGTTGACTTTTCTCTCAGCTGGATGTGCTAACACAGACTCCATGTCGAGGCTGAGGGGGAGTTTGGATTGCGCTGTCCATATGGACACAGAGAGATGAAAAGAGAGATGGAGGGATGACCTACTGTGAAGGTGTGAAAGCGAGGACCAAAAGGGAAATTCTCAGCATGGGGGTTTTGATGGAGGTTGAAGTGACAACGCACACCGAGACAGCTGAGAGAACTGGAAGAAGCTGCATAAATCAGTTGGGTTGTGATATTTAGCTTGGGCTTGACTTCTACATGTTCCCTAGTTACTGGACTCTATTTGACTAAGTGAAAATATAACCTTGGGGATCAACATTGTCCAATAGGGTTGAAAAGCAGGAACACATGCAAAGAGAAAATACATTTACTTAACACTATCAGTCAGTTGGTGCATGACAGAACTCTCATTTTTTGTGTGTGAACTATCCCTTTAAAGGAGAAGTTCACGTTAAAAAAAACCTTTGCTGATAATTTACTCACCACCATGTCATCCAAGATGTCCATGTCTTTCTTTCTTCAGTCGAAAAAGAAATTAATGTTTTTGACGAAAACATTCCAGGATTTTCCCCCATATAATGGAATCTATTGGGACCCAAATGTCCACATGACAGTTCAAGGTCCAAATGACAGTTTCAGTGCAGCTTCAAAGGGCTTTAAACGATACCAGACGATGAA
>JAUCNO010000795.1:6602432-6626170 GCA_032353835.1 Enteromius viviparus
TCTATTTGATAATGTTCAGTGCTTTGCTACAATCTGTATTGTTAAAAGCGCTATATAAATAAAAGTGACTTGACTGTCAATCAACTATTGTGGGAGTGGCCTCTGTCTAGTGACGCTACACAGACATGCATTTGAGAATGGCTTGATTTTAGAAGGGGTAGCTTCTTTTTATTAAATGAAAAGAAAACTACTGGTGGATGTTTACCATTGTAGGGTGGTAGTGTACACACACCCCCAACACACATTTCAGTCCAAACAGCTTGGAAAAGTGCATGTGGCACCGGATGACCCCTTAAATATTTGTAAAGCAATATGTAAGTGAAAATTTTTTTCTACATTTTTAAATTTAATTATTTTATTGTATTTATTTATTTTTAATACATGACAGGAACACATTCTCACAGCAAATTAAGTTAAACAAGCAAACAAACAAACAAATATCAGACCCGATATAAATGCATTATCTCAGAAATACATACTTTTTCCCCCATTGATTTTTCTAGCTCTTGTCAACATCGTATAAAAAATTCTGGAGAGTTAGGGTGAGATAATAACACAAAATGAAAAAATAAAACGGTCAAACTTCATTTTTAATCCAAATTAACTGAAACAATCTAAATATTTAAACACAGAACTACCTTCTTATTCACTGTGGAGTCAAGCCTTTCATTCCTTAAACAGTGCTGCTGCTTGTTTACTTTTATCTCCTTAGGGGTTAAATCTTTAAAAGCACATACCAACACACAATTCTCTTGAGGCAGAAGGATGATCAATAGTAAACTGCCATTGACGACTTGTTTCTTTAAATCAGGCCTATAAATCCTTCTGGTCACTTCCTTCAATAGGAGTGAAGCTGGGAAGAAGACTGAGCTGCTCTTCAGGGTCAGTGGAGCCATTGAAGTTAAAAAGGCCCTCCACAGCAGGCTGCTCCTCGCAGCTGCCCTGTGACCGTGGAAATTAAGTTATGCCCCGTGTCAGCAAGTTTTCTTCTTCTTTCGGACACCCTTTCTACCTCGATCGTTCCCTTCAGTGCTCATTTTTTAAACTTTCTCCTATTCATATTTATGAGAGAAGGAGAGACTCTGAAGTGGAGTCTTAACTAGAGTATTCAATATGTTGGTAAATAGACATAATGGACAGAATGAGGTATTGTGTGGTTGTAAGTGAGAAGGCCCAGCGCACTTGGTCAATGTTAAATCAATGGCCTCTCGTTGAAAAACACAAACACACACACACACATGCTGCTTCTTTACCAACAGGTCTGCAGGGCTCAAGTGGAGAACCTCCTCTTTTCCTCGATTTCCTCCACCCTCCTCATTCGTCTCTGTGTCCTTCCTCCTTCGACACGCGCTTGTGTTTTGCTTGTCTGTGGGATAGTTTATTTGTCCTGTGGTCGGATGAAGAAGCTGGATGATGACTTCTGCTTCTGCGGGTGCAATCGTGCGTCTGAAACAGCTGCTTGCTGCCAACAGTTTAGAGCAGGCCATGTTATGCCTGATCATTTGAATACTAGGTCAGACAAACAAGCTTTGTAAAAGCGTGAGCAAGTGCTAAAACCAAGTGAAAGATAAACTGTCATATTCAAACACCTTTTTGAGTTATTTAACAAATCACTTAATGTTCATGACTTAACAAAATAATTCAGTTTTATTTATCTGAAAGCCACAATGACAGAGGAATCCGCAAGAGAATGCGACTCATGCGCCAGTTTTTAGCTTTTTAAATGTTGTTTCTCATACACAAAGATTATAATTCTTTACAGATTTAGTGCTGTTTCTCATTCCCTGGAACCGTTACCCAGCATTCCTTTCTCTCTACCCAGTTTAGGTGGGTTTTCCTCCTCTGTCTCCATGCTTCCCTCCCCTGTGCTGCCTGTCAGATGGATTTTATGGCTGTTGGTACAAAAAATGGGCTATGGGCTGCTCTAGTAAAAAACACCTCTCCCTCCATCACCTCATTATCCTCTTGAGTGAAAACAAGCGGCCAAACGTCTCCTTCATTTGCTGTTATTCCCTTAAGAGCGATCAAAGTTCCTCTGTTCCACTAGAGCCAACTGTTACAGCATGCGTGAATTACTTCATTATTCTCATTTACCTGTATAGCCGTTCAATAAACTTCATGGTAAGAATGTAAAGTAATAAAATATAAAAACAACTAGCTTCTTAAGAGCTCAGCCGTAACATATGGGCATTGAACTTAGGTCAGTTTAACAGCTCAGATGTCATACGTATTAATAGAAATGACTTGCAAGCGTGTATTATTAAATTGCAGAAATATGGACAGTTTTTATCATGCTATATCATAGTACATCAGTTTTAAAGCGATAGTTCACCCAAGTATTTTTTTTATCCGTATGCTGTTCCATTTTGTGTTGTTCAACATGAGAAATTCCTTCAGGTTTGGAACAACATACGGGTAAAGGTAAATGTTGTCATTTTGGGGTGAACTCTCTCCCAAACTAAAGTTTGGGAAACACTGAACTATGTCGAACTCAGCAAAATCAGGTTCTGCAAACTGTGGCAATGCCATTGACAAAATATCATTGTAACTGTCATATTGACCAAACAAACATGCTTCACCTCTACCAATACTCATCAGTGTTCACAACAATCTTCAAAAAATGGTTGTTTCCAGTATTCCAACAATA
This sequence comes from Enteromius viviparus, assembly GCA_032353835.1. NCBI lineage: Eukaryota > Metazoa > Chordata > Actinopteri > Cypriniformes > Cyprinidae > Enteromius > Enteromius viviparus. Next base: position 6,605,080 of record JAUCNO010000795.1, read on the forward strand.
TAAGAAAGGGACGTTAAGCTTGCTCTGTTGCACAAAATACAAGGTGCAGATTTAGGAGATTCTCTTAGCAAATTCTCAGGTAAGTAATCTCTTTGTGACCGGCTTAATCCTGAGCTTTCGCACCCAGGGAAAAGTGGCAGACCCCTCGAGAGAGCCAGGACATAGATCTTTTACTCATTTCAAAGAGCCGTGAACTCAACAAAGGTCATCCATGATGAAATCAAAGTGGCAGCTTAAGTAAAAAAACCCTGATTTGTCTCTATAGACCAAAGAAAAAAGAAATGTATTCAAGTCAGAAAAGGGAACAGTGTGGGTGGAAAAAGGAAAGAATAGTGAAAAATCCATATAGAACAACTAATAAGCACACAAGATGTTTAAACACCAGCTCACACCTTCGGTCATATCATTTTAAGAAAACTGTTACTTAGGAATAAGACTACAGGGGGCCTCAGGCAGAAACTTCACTATTAAATACCTTGTGCTAACTTTAAAGGATTAGTTTAAACCATACGCAATGAGCTTTCCATTTCAATGCTCAGCCCAGGCTCAGTCATACCGACTGTCTACATGTCTCATCAATTATCACGTAATTTCTCAAGAGTTTGACAACAACAATTCTTCAGTCAAAACCTATGCCGGAGCACTTTGACAGAAGTATTGAAATTTTATGGGCTTAGGAATAGTTGCAAAACGTTGCTGAAATATCACTCGAAAGCCCCGCTGTGAGGTTTCCCGTCGTTTTCCCGTACCTCTACGACGTGGAAGTTTTTTTTTTTTTTTGCCTAAGTTAATTGAAAACACAACAAGTGAAGTGTACAGCCTAAAGACAATTGGTGTATTATCTAAATTAAGCATCTATCACTGTACCTTGTTGTGTTTTGAATGTACTGAATGTGAAATAATGGGCACGCTTTATTTTAAGATCCAGTTCTCGGTGTTAACAAGCCATTGCCATGGTTAAACTCCTAATTATCTGCGTATCTATAGTTGGTGAGGTAGTTGAGTATTGAGGGTTAGAGATGTATAATATCTATGCAGAATATGTGCTTAATAACAGCCAATGCATTATGCCGATAAGCAACTAGTTCATAGTGAGAATTGTTCTCTACAGTGTTACCACATTAATAAACATTTTAAATACATTTTTACAACACTTAATTTTTTGTCTTGACTATTTAATTTAACAAAAATATTCTCATTTAAACCCTAACCATCAAACACCAAACCAAGATAAACATTGAGAATTAAACGCATTACTTTGAAATACACTTCCATGCCTTTCACCCACAATGCCACTGCAGGAGAGATACAGCAAAAAAAAATCCATCTTTTTACTGAAGAGGCCACAGTGACATGACTAGTTTAGATGCTCGATTTCAATTGTTCCATCCTATTGAACATTCTAAATGCTTTCTCATTATTTCATGCGGCACATGCTGGGTTCTGTTGCATGGACTGAAACTGAGCACAACAGGGAAAAAAACATGGTCTTCAACTACCCCCCAAAGATGATGAAGTACATAGGCGGTAGTGGGGATTGCATAGAGTATGTGGACCGGGGGCCAGAGGATCTTTCCCACATGCTACCCCGTGGTTCGGCTCTGAAGAGGTGTCAGCGAGCTCTAGAGGAATGAAGTGCCTGGGCATTGTGCTGTTGAACTATTATGTGCTTAACATTACCATGACAAAAGTGCCACTCGACTTCTCCTCCATTCAGCTAGCTGAAGGGCCCTTGTCCCCACTCTAATAAAACATTTTGCAACCATCACCCCCATTTGAAGACCCTGGTGACAAGAGTGGGAGAATAAGAGTGGTGGGTTTTAACAGCATGGAGCTGAGAGACAGAGAGAGGCCTAGCTGCACATGATTAAATGACATGGAGGCAACAATATATGCATATCCGCACCTTCAAACCCCAAACATGTCATTTTTTTCTTAATGGAAAGCGTTTACCAACAATCAAGCAAGCCATTGCAATGTCTTACAGAGAACTTGGAATTAATTTGTTTATAGCTTGTTAGTGTATAAAACTGAAATACACGCAATAACAGCAATTTATATGATCTATAAACAAATATCTACATGTTGGCACATTATTATTAAAAGCAACTGCAAATTTCTAATAGAAGAAATATTTAACTTAAAATTGGAGTAGTTCTCTACAAGTGTTTCGGCGTTTACAGGAACGACTTAGCTGCTGGTATGACAGATGTAACTTATGCCAGAAACATATTTTCACTGTTAGTCTATCTTTATTAAACGTGGTTTCCCAGTCAAATTGCAGATCAAACTAATTAGCTTTTTGGAAAAAGTAACAGCAAAGAATATGTGAAGTTCAAGGTTACTCAGACACACTATTTTAGAATCCACTCAAAAAATCGACTCAAATATAGAACTTGTCACAAGATAATCAATTTGCCATTTATGTCGTTCTGCTACTGTTTCTCTGTTAGTTTAGAAGAACTAAAGTCCTGCTTTATACTTGCAGCAGTGGCGTGCAGACAAAGGCCTGTAAGCAAACACAGTGATCGCAAAATAAATAAACATCTGTCTGTCTTGGCCCCCGATGCAACACGGACACCCCAGGGAAAAGCCACTCGCGCTTTTGTGTTCACATTCTAAAGATATCCAAATATCAGAGTTTATGCCTTCAGCAAACACTTCTGTTTGCTAAGTCTCGTGTCAGTGCTTCAAGCTCCTTATGTGTGTGACACTTCTGTTCCTGAAAGCTCCGCTGTGCTAGCTAGCATATTCTAAGTTCAGCATTGCATGGGGTAATGACACTATGAAATATAACGAACATAAAAAAAAATTACACATACTCGGTTTGAGTCTTTGTATTTTAGTTTTTATGCCTTCTATAAAAAGAACATCACTGAGGCAGTCATACAGTGGATTTAGACATTTCTACACAGTAAATAGTTCATCTTAGATAACATTTAAAAGATTCTCTGAAAATCTGTACACTGTACAATATCTTAAAAGAAAAATAATTACAACAAACATCTAACTTCCCTTTAAAGCTGGAATCATCACCCTTTGTTTTGACGGTTATTTTACGACAAAAATAAAGTTCTCTCTCTTGAATCTCTAGGAGTTTTATCAAATGTTACTAATATAGAGATCTACTCCTTATTCATTCCAGCATCCCAAACACTTTTTTACAGAAGTTACTCATCCAAAGTCATTTGCAGCTTTATAAAAATACTTTACATATTTTAAAAAATCTAGTTTTACATTGGCAGTGCACAGTTTTATAATTACAACTTTCGTTGTTAAAAATGTCTAGGTAACAAAATAAATTTTTTCTATATCTTTAAGGAAATAAATTTGTCTTTTACAAAATAGCACTTGAAATAGGCAAGCTGGTGTTTAAGGCAGTTGACTGACCTAAAGTACTTTGTATCCCTGCTCTTAACTTCAGAATCAGAATTTTAGCTTGATAATTAAACAAGACAAGGCATCGTTCACCTGGGCCGAATCTGTAACTGTAAATTTGCATAGTGAATCAAAACACATTTACAATGTGACAATTTCTGGATAAGAACTGCACCTCAGTGTCACACAAAGCTTAACTGGTACTCTTTGGAGAAAATCATGTCAAGCTGCGTTTACACTTATTCCTTAACGCTAACTATTTTTTTATTTTTATGTCGCTAACACTCTTTTAGATTTGCTAGCAAGCAATCCAACAATGACCTTTTCTTCAATTCCTTGTATTCTTCAGGAATTAATATTTATTCATTAGCTACTTGCAATTTGGCTATTAGTCGCTATCCCAACTCATGTCAAGTAACTAATCTGTTGTTACTTTGTCTATTTTTACCAATTTCTATGGGGAGCGGTGGTTCACAAACAATTCAGACAGGTATTAGAATATATTTTTTCTTTCAACTGAATATACACACTAGCCTACTGGTAATCTTTTAGATTTTTTTGTAATTTTAAAACTCACAACTCTTAACTTATCATTACACATGATTAGTAAAAGCAACAGTAACTAGTGAGATAAGAAAGTCTGCTAGAGAAAAAGTGGGATAGATAAGTAGCTCCTGAGAAAGCCACTAGTTAGTATCTGGAAAAGCAGTAGTAGCACCCAATGAACACTTAATAAAATGTGAAAATAGATAGTCACTATTGGATTGCTTGCTGCACATAAAAATAAAAGCTAGCTCGTTTTAAGGAATCAATGTTTAAACAGCATGCCATAAACGAACAGGAAAACAAGAGAGAAAAAAGACAAAATGCACTATTCCCGAACAGCCGTTGGAGCAGATCATTAACTCGACTTCAAAGTGATCAAGGAAGCGGCACTAGAGCCAAAATGGATGCCACCACAGTCAATACGGAACATGCCACAAAAGCAGAACCTGTGTTCCTCGTGGGCTCTGGTTCTGAGTAATCCTCATCATCGGGCTCATCATCCTCCAACCCACTGGAGCCTTCTTCATCCACGGGGGGAGAGTCATAGCAAAGCGTTTTCATACTGTTTTTGATGAACTCGCAGATAGTCCGCTCTGAGCCATCACAGACGCAAGTATCCAGGAGTTGAGCTTTGGGAAGTTTGCGCATGTACGCGATGACATTGCGGCACGGGTTCGAGCAGCTGGAGCCGCTAAAGAGTTTCCCGCAGTGGAGTAAGTAATCGCCCATTGCGCTTCGGCACTGGGTGTCCCTCTCGCACTGGCGCCGGGCTTCGGTGCAACCCATGCTGCTGGTTTTGGGCAAGCACGGTTCGATGGCTCGCTTGATCTCCCGGCAGCGGGGGTCCGAGGCGCAGCTGCAGTCCTCCAGCGCCGGGCCGCTCTTGGTCAGGTTGAGTTGCACCAGCGACGAGATGCAGTGACTGGGACACTTCTTCCTCTGGCCGCTCAGTATCGAGTCACAAGCGTGCAAATATTGGTCATAAGCGTAATGACAGTCTTGCTCCGACTGGCAGTTGAGTATCGCTTGCCAGCAGATCAACCGACGGCCGTGGTGGTTGGACGAGGCGATGGAAAAACAACTAAAACACAAAAGCACACAAGCGAAAGGCCAAATGAGTGTGCGCGCGCCATGAACCAAACCTGCACTAGTTGCCATATCGAAGTCTGTATTCGTTTGACTGGCGTCAGGTCAGTTTTAAGAAAGCATATTTCATATTTCCATTGCATCTAGTGAGGGAAAAAATCCCTCAGCTCAGATCATGTTTGCAAGGTCCATCCAAAAGAAAGTTTTTTCCACAATCGCGGTGAATCTATAAAGACATTTTCCTGTAATCCATGTTCTTAAAAAGAAGCCTTAATTACGAGAAGTGCTATTTCCAGCAAACGGGTTGTTCACTTCATCTTCCCGGTTCGTGTCCGTGTGACAGTGCCGTGATTCCTCCTTCCACCTCTTGTCTTTCTTGTGGGCAGAAGTGAGGAGCTCACGAGCTCGTCCTCTCGCGTCCCTCGCTCACATCCGAATGCGCTCGCGAGCTCCTAACGTCGCTCTTTCCTGTACTCAACTTCTAAACTTCTCCATTCACGGGCGTGCGCTTGTCGTCTGTCATTAAGTACGCATCGGGACGCGAACAGATAATAACACGGCATTCAAATTCACACACTGGCCCCTTTCTGACCCGCTAGTTTTGCTTTATCCATTCTGCTCCTGCGGAAGTTTTAGGGATTCCTATTGGTCAGACCGTTTGTTGTTGCAAATCTCGACGTCAAGTTAGGGGCGGGAGATTGGGGGTGGGGCGTGATGGGTCAGGAATGGTCTCTCTCCAAAAGGTTTGGATTACCTCAGACCAAAACGTGGGTTAGAAAGCCCAGCTATACAGTTGTTTCTCAGATTTGTAGAATATGTATGACGTGCGTTCTTGGACAACATCACAGTTGGTTTTGTGACTGTGTATGAATACTTGATCACTGAGAACCAGTCGTTTCTTGAAACAGGAATGCACTTTTGCACAAAATTTCAATTGTGTTTAGGTTTCTCTGAGATATAGTCAAACTCAAGTGTGTTTAGCGCCCCAATATTTAAAATAAAGTTGTGAAAGCAGGAGGCGTACGCAAATTGCTTAATGACTTTTTCAAGCGATGTAAATGTAAGTTTTTATTGTTATTTTAAACAGCTGCTAAATTAAAAATAAAAGTAAATAAAATAATCTGTACATTAAGATTTTGGTAGCCTAAGATTATTTTCTCTTTTAATTTGGGCTTTAAATACAGTAAATAAGATCATTTGTACATTACGATTTCAGTTAGATTTCTTTTCCTAAGGATTTTTGTTTTGAGTTTATTAAATACAATGAAAGAAATCTGTTGGTTGCTGATTTAAAAAAAATGCCATGGCAAAATGGCAATACAAGAAGAAGGAATATTGATTAAAAACCCTGGAGGTTTTAACACTGGTAAAAAGAGTGTTAACTGATGACAAAATTGACAAAGATATGAATAATTTATTTACGTTTGATAAGATTTTGTGTTGTAGTGGAGCTCTTTGTATGATTTGTGATAATGATTTTATTTTTGCTTTGTAAAATAGGGTCTGTATAATTGTGTAGATTTTACAACTGGTAAATTGTTTCTAAGGATGATTGTGAAATAACGTTCTGTTTCAAATTCATTTCTAGGGCTTACCATAGATTTATTTATTAGACAAATTCTACATTAAAAATACATTAATTATTGTGATGACAGCTAATTTTTTAAAAAGCCATTACTGAGGTCTTCATTGTCACATGATCTGTCAATATGCTGCTTTGCTGCTCATTATTATCAAAGTTAAAAATGGTTGTGCTGCATGCTATTTTTGTAGTTGCGTATAAAGTATAGCATAGAGTTTGCAAGAGAAAATGTCCTTGTAGAGCTAAAGACTTCTATAGAGTAACTTCTAATTTAGAGTCAATTGTTTATGAGTCTTAAACTCAACTCTCAAGTCAATCTTTTTGCAACTCAAGTGTGAGTTTCCACCATGCTCATTAAGTCTAACTACAAAGGGTTTTCATGAAGGAATGTAACAAATGTGTTGTGGAAAGTCAGTTTTCTTTTATCAGATGTCACTGCATCTGTAATGGATTTATTTAAAGAGAAATATATGTAATTAACATTTGCTGAAAATACAAAGCAGTTGCATGCCAGATTTAATTTTGGACAAGATCTTAAATAAATTCTTACATATCACAGCAAGATGAAAATGCTTTTTGGGCCAATGTTATTTCAGAATGTTCCAGGCAAGGAATGTGTTTGAAAATGATAGTTCCTGGCTCATTGCACTGTGTCTCGTCAATTACAATAGAAAGAGACATTGGCTGGCAGCAACATTGACAATGGGTTCAGATATAAAATGTACCCGTGAGCCGTGAAAAAAGGTGGACTCCTTATGTGTAAAATGATAACATACAAGTTCACACTTGAACATGAAAAGGGGGCATTTGCTGATGCTTAGGACGGAGGATCAGTGGGTCCACCTCGCACAAAGAGGGTTTGTGTTTCAAACACTACTCTGGAGTTAGGAATGTACCTTTAGGCCACTGTGCAGCAAGCTTCTGACCCTAAACAATGAACTCAATGTCAGTTACGGATGGTCAGATCTGACAATGATGTTTTTGCACCAGTTCCAGGTGATGGATGTTGGGAACTCTATACTCCATGAGTCAAAAGTCTTGAGAGCACAATGATTTGATCTAGAGATAATAGTTGCTCTGTTACTCTGTACCTAATAGTGAGATCAACAACCACCTGAGCAACAAGTACTATTCCAGCTTAACAATAGGCATCAAACACCATTCTTCCCCTTTCCTCTTTATACCTGAATTCACCGCAGTAACAGCTTGATTTAGCTTTAAAGGAGGTCTAAAGCAGAGGGAGGAAAACATTTATAAACAACTGTTTTCTTTGGCAGGCCAAATTTAAATAAGCCAGATGCTCGTGCAAGAAAGAGCTGCATGCCTTTACTTTAAATGGGGATTCATTTAAATTAACAGCATACAGCTTTAAATGGTGATACATGCCTCAATAATGCACCTAATAGCAAACACAATGAAGTCACAGTGCAAATGATGTTCTTCCCTGCTTTTTATAAAAGACATTTCAATTGGTAAACATAATTAGATTGACTTGTTTATGTTATCATGCCTAAAAATTTGTTTTTTTGGAGTTCTGGAAATTGTTAAAATGTTGGGTGAGTGCTGATGTGTGTATCAGTATCCACACAGTATCCATTTATACAGATGTGTAATTTATAAGTATTATTGGTTAAAAGGTTAATTTAAATGAACAGAAACTTTTCTCATATTCCACATTCTAAAATATAAGGGTGCATTTATGTTTGTTTCTTAGTATTTGGTTCTGTGATCAAATGTTACCAGTTACCAAACCAGTTATAAAACAGTCATGAAGGCAAAGGTAGAAAAGTCACAAAGGATAATTTTATATCTCAAAACGTACTGCCAATCTAAAACATTTTAAAATAAATAACACACTTTAAATGGTTAAAAGAATATGCCTGATGGCCTTTATTCTTTGCTCTAATTCTAAGAATACCTTTCTTACACTTTTGGAGGTCTCAATGAGAAACAGATTCCTTACAATAATCCATGGGGTGCTGTTGCCAAATTCCTGACCCTGATGGATGACCCCAAACAAAAACTTGCCCATGCTGTAATTAGAATAAACTCACATTGCATTTTTATTCTCTTTTTCATTGTATCATGGCAGCAGTGTAGGAGCAATATTCACATTGAAATACACTGAAATCATGCAGCCAGAACATGAACATGAACAAATCAAACAACATGTTCAAATCAACAGTACAACATAGCAACACACAAAACAAATCTTAACATCATTTTCATTAAATCAAAATTATTCAACTTTTTAGAAACATTGGGGATTCAGCAGGATCAAATCAAATGGCTAGAAAATGTTTCAAGATTTCTTGCCAAGTATGCTGCACAGTTTTAACACCATTCAAAAATTGTAAATAAACACTAATGCATTCCTATTGGATTTTTTTGTTTGCACCATTCTGGATCATATAAGAACCTGTTAAGATACTACTAAACAAAAACAAAACAAAAAATGTTTTACTTTATTCAGTTGGATCTTCTTAGCTGGTTCATCTAGTACTCCAAATGATGATCCAAATGATAACAACAGGAAGTTGTGACACAGCACAGCTGCTCTTGGTTTTATTGGGGCTCTAACACCAACAACTGTTTTTAACGCCATGATAGAGATATAGACAGCTGCCCTATACTGCTGTCCCGAACTCTTTAGAAATGGGCTGCTGCTGAAGTTGACAAAGAAACAAATTTTAAAATGCAATATAGTCAATACTGGTTCAAAGTTAAAAAAAAAAAAAAAAAAACACAATCTTTTCAACCTAGACATAACTGTGCTTTATCATTCTTTTTCATGAGCCAAAAAACTGAGACTAAGCCACTTTTTGAGGGAGGATAATCTGAGTCTATGTGGAGTGCTCTCTGGAATCCAGCCTTTAGTCAGGGAGGATGTTGACTAAAAACCACATTCACTCTCATTCCATTCCAGCATTGCCATCAGCTGCCATCCCATCTTCTGACTGACACCAGATAGGAGGAGAGATACTGTATCTTGCCAAGTCCTGTTTGAACCCATGGCCAAGTCAACTCCTTGATCAGAGTGCACACACACAAACACACCAGCTGTTCCAACACATGGCCCCCTTGCCTTTCCATACTATAAGTGACTATTTATACAGGCCTAAGGGCCCGTCATACCACTGCAAAGAGGGGAAGAATGCCATGTGTGCATATGGGGGCCGGCCAATAAAGACATAACCCCTCACAGACATGACCTTAATCCAACAAACATGGAGTGCAGCAAGGAAGAATTTCACTGAATGAGACACAACAAAGCCTGACAGTAAAAACGAGTGGCAACCACAAACATTCTTTCCGGGCATTAATGATATTAAGAAATCAAAGCGCAATGCTAAAGTCACACAAACGCAGACTTTTTTCCGTTTCAATTAAAACTTTGGTTATGAGGTCAGGTGTGTAAATAATTCCAATGACTAATTCTTTAAAACTTGCACTAAGTTATTGGCGCATGTTGTTTCCCACACCCACATGCAGTTATGCACTGCTCTGCTATTCTTTCATAATAGTTAATTCGCCAATTTGTTGCTGTTTTTGGCAAGCTGCACTCATTACACAAATTCTTCAAAAGCATATTAGTTTAGAGAGTATAAAATATTCGCAGCCAAATAAAATATAACCACACCTGTCAAGCTGTGGCTATGGTGGGAAGATGTTCTTTCCAACACCTTCACTGCCCTGTATTGGTATTTTCGAAAAGAGGCATAGCTTGTAAAACACAAGCTTGCTGAACCTTTAGTGACCATGTGAAGGTATAGGGTAAGTGTCAAAAATGGCATGCGGGGCATGCACCTCTATAACCACCCTATCCTTTTGCCCTCTGCCCCCAGTTGTTACAAAAAGCCTGGCCTGACCTGTCTGGTTATGGAGATGTAAAGAAGGAAGTGGGCAGGTAATGGGAAACCTTTAGCGCTATTCCTGCTTTTGGTACATTACAGCCATGGCCCCACTAGCGTAATGGGGCCACTTTGTTGAAGCGATCACTGTGGGCCTGAACGCTGGCCACCGCAATGCTTAGAATAACCGAATGACACAATGGTTTCTTCTCTAAATAAACAGATGTGGGGAGACTGTTATAACTCCTAACCCCCTTTTTTCTCTGCCAGAATTTTTTTCCTTAACTCCCATCTGCGAGCTGTGAGAGCAATTTCTTGTTCTCTTCTCCTCTGAGAAATGTTAAGTTTTCGTTCTGGGCAGCTGTGGAGCTGAGCCCTGCCCTTCTTATTTTACCGCTTTGATTAGATGATATCAGCTATCACTTCAGGCCTACATAATTGCATCTCACTTGCTTTCTCTCTCTCTCCTTTTTTCTTTCCCACAGGCACATGCTAAAGAAGTTGCATATGTCGAGCCCTTAAGGAATAAAGTTTCTGTTTTTGATTACAAGAACAGTTACATTCTCTATCTAAGAGTCTTCCATTCAATGTGATTTACCTGTTGCTAAGAAGATTGAGGAAAGGATAACGACTGTATGGTAAGAGAAAGAAAAGGGGATGCAGATACATCTTTTAAGAGACTGGGTTTAGTAAGTTTTTGTAGACTAAAAAAAACAACAATTATAAGCATTGCTTAGTGGTGAACCACTAATTTTATCAAAAGTGACTAAATGCTGTTCTTCTGAAGTTTCTATTCATCAAATCCTGAAAAAGAAATACGTTTCCACATAAATATTAAGGGCTAGAATAAATTCTGCTTTCCTCTTACAAATATCAATAAATTTTTAATTGATATTTAAATATATGTTCAAATACACAAAAATATTAATAAAATAAAGAGGGATTGAAATATTGTTGTTATAGAATTATATTTTTTATTACATTTTTATATTTAAAAACAATTGTTTTTAATCGTTTTACTGTATTTTTGATCAAATAAATGCAGGCATGATACTCAGTCTCACAGCAATTCGTACATATTTTACGAGGTGGCTAATTCGTAGAAAATCGCCAGGTCATACAAATTTGTATGAATTAGCACAATTTTGCCACCTCTCATGAATAAGTACTAATTGGATGCTTCTTACAAAAGCATCTATGTCCCTATAGACCCCCTTTTTCTTTTTGCATTGTATATCTTAAACACTTTTATGTGTTTATGAATGAAATGAAATGTTTTGCTCCAAACTGTCTTACAAAAGAAAGAAAAAGTCATTATATTGCAATGGATACACACATAATCAGTTAATAACTCTGCAATCCACAATCATCTATAAAAATACCATTGCAGCAACTTCCATGAGAGGACTATGAATCATCTAAAAAGCTTTGGTTTAGGAAATGTTGTGAGAACTTTGCTTTTATGGTCACTATGAAGTCATATTATGCATTGAGCTGAATAAATTCTCTTAAATAGCAATTAGACATTTAATATCTGGTTATTAGTGTTATTACACATGGCAAATTATTGTGTACGGTTATTATAGAATAGTCTAGAATAATAAGGTCGGTATGGATTTGTTGTTATGGATGTGTATGATTATCAGAACCTGACTGGTTTGTCTGTTATCTGTATACCCTCAGCCTCACTAATCTATTATCTGCCTTAAGCATAACCATGTGTAGAAAAAGCAAGACTGTGCCTGCAAAACATGACATTATTTTGACATAGGATGATTCCAGCTGTAAACAGAGTCTCAGGTTAATAACAGGCAGCTGGGCAGTTATAGACCGTTTCTATCTCAAACTTACCATGTCACTTTTTTTTGTCTTGTTCTAGATGAATACATTTCAACATACAATTGAAATCTAAAAGTGAACATTTAAAATGAATCATTTTTAAATGCAATTATCATAATTATAATACATACATATTGATTCCTTACTTTTACACCTATTAAAAATAGAACACATAAAAAAAGGAAAACCTAATCTGCAAATATTATAATGCATTTTAACTTTAGTAACAAGTTAATTAAATAAAGTTAGTAATAAGTGTTAATATCCGAGGTGGACTGAATTTATGCATTTTTCATCATATGTTGTTTCTTTCAGCACCTCTAAATATATTTTCTTTATGTGTCTGCTATTGACAGGGATGAAAGGAAATATGCAGGAAAGTGTTGAGTCACAGTAAAAGTTTACTGCATCCATTAATAAAGCAGTTTTTAAATGTAACCAGATGTGACCTTATTAGGCAAGCGATAAACTCACAACTGCATAAATCTTGCTCAGAGAAAATGCATGCTCAGCATTCAAACAGTGTTTTATGAATCCTATTTGTTTCTTTTATAAATAATCAAGAATGCAAGCTGTCGCTAATCAATATAAAAAACACTCTTTAAAGAAACTCTCCAAGAAACAGATGCTCATTTGCAGTACACAACACTCGTCACTTTAATCTCAGCTAAGCTCGGTTAATGACAATATCTAGATGTTGGTATTTTGCAATAATGCCCTCGTTAGTGTCTGGTTTCTGCTAGTAATGCCATTGCTTATGAATCTGGAGTCCCACAGATGTCTTCAGACATATTCATCACTTCGTGCCTAAAGGTCATTGCTCAGTAATCCATCAGGAACTTGCTTCTTTTCCTCCCAGAGTACGGTTCAGGCTGAGGTTACAAACATCATGCTAGATTTATATGCAGGGAGGTTGCACTTTTCTACCATGGGTTGTAATGTTGTGTGATTTCCCTGTCGTGGTTGCCCGTGGTAGTACATGATTTTTAAAATCAACTTGTCAAGTTTTAAGGAAGACATGCTATCTTTATTGCACGGAGAACGAACCTTGTGCAAGTGTCAGCCAGTGAATGTTTTGCAAATAAATGAAACTAACTTGGTTTTCATGGTGCAATTTTAGACATATATGGCAAGCAAGTATTTATATAAAAACTATTTTTGTTTAATTTCTCTATTATTTGTATTATATATATATACATACAGTACTGTGCAGAAAGCTTATGCCACTAGCATTTTCACCAACAAAAAATATGGTTTTAAGTCAGTTATTTCTATTTTGTGGTAGTGTGTCAGTTGGTAATATCAGTTTACATTTCCAAACATTATTTTTGTCAGTAATTGTAATAATGCAGTGAAACTATTGTCTGCTCAAGGAGTCTGACAACAGCCAGTCAAAATAAAACAAACTAGCTACATACTAATTACTTATACCAATATATCATGCAGTAATATAGGTATACATTAACGTTAGGGACATTAAACTTAACAATAAATAAATGCAGCTAGAGATTTTTGAAATAATCGTAACACTATACTAACTTATTAGAGTATTAGTAGACTGTCTGCTTAGTATCTTCTAAACTTTGTTTTGTAAGATTCACAACATACAACATACTGACTATCAGAAACCTTGCAAGTATATGTCAACTTATTCTACATAACCTAAACCTACCCTAACAGTCTACTTTGAGAGTTAGGAGACATGTCGTTATAAGAATATGTTGAATACTTTGGCTTCTATCCCAACAGAAACACTGTTGTCTTCCCCATCTCTCTCTCATTTGACTCAATAATGCAAGCTATATAGCTGGAGCTCTTCCTCTTCAATTCAAATGGTCCAATAACAGCAAATCTTACTTTTGATTGACAACTCAGTTGTACATACATTTTCACTCAGTCCTTTACATCATCTTCATGATCATGATCTCTTTTCAAAAAGATACTACAGAGAAATTCCACAAACATTTTAAATACAAACATTTAAAATTTCTCTCAGACTAGACTCCGCCCCTTACATGGATGACATATATAGGGCTTCCTGTTTGCGGGCCAGCCCCTTCTATTTCACAGGAAAAGGTAAGACAAAGAAAACATTGAATCTCAAACAAAAATACTGTTTTTACTAACAATGTTTTCCAATTACTTTACAGGAACAAAAGAAAACAGTCACACTGGAATGTGCACCTTCCATTGGACTGAAAAACAAAATAATTAATAAAAATTGTTTCAAACACAACTTGGTGAGACCATTATTTCATGTTCAACATACTCCATGTATCACAGTCGTGTGTAGCCTATTAATAATTTCAGAAATTTTCCACTACACTAATGCAGACTGTTTAGTCACCTTTAACTAAAATAAGTACTTTTTTATGGTGTACCTTTGGCCTGCTCTTAGAAACATTATTAACAAATAGTGTTTAATGAATAAATGATTACCTGTGTTGTATTTCTCCCAAAAATTAGAAACAATTAAACAAACACTGCAGGAACCTACTAATGCTTTCCAATGGTCATAGTTTTACAGTGCCTGAAGCATTATGGTTGCTTGGTGCTCAAAACAAACAATAGGCCTATAACAGAAGATCATTATTAGATACACTTATCATCCAGTCAAAAGAACAGATGATATCAGTTTGGGTTTGTCCTTACATAAATGCTACTTTCTGAGCATTACAACTCATAAATATTATAAACATGCCAGTGTTGTTGTAACATGTTCAAACAACAGTGCTTAACATATCACAGCCTCTGTTTGTCAAGAATTATCTCTACATCTTTGTGTTTACGTCAGCTTTAAAATGCCCTGTACATTATTGTATTGCAAAGGAGCATACTTTGGTAACAGTGTATCACAAATGGCCATGCTTTATGAAGAAAATAAGCCATATTAATGGATGTTGGGTTTGGCAAAGCACAGCAGCCAATGTTACAGATAAGAAGGTCAAGATCAACAGTTTGGCACAGTCACTGACAGCCATATAATTTTCAAGAAAAACAACACAAATGATTGGGTACAGAAAATACACAAATGTATAATCGCATACAGGTGTCTGTGCATTGTCTCACCTAATTCAATGTTCATCAGAATCTGGATAAATAAAGATTCTATCAATCAAGGATAAAGCTATTGGGGTTTTTCCTCCATTTTTCTTTCACACACTAATACAAGCATATATTCGCTAAAAACACATTCACAACATCCTGGTGGTCTTTCCTCTCAGTGAATATTTTAATCACAGCCTCCCAAGCTCTGACACACACACACACACACACCTCTTTGCTCCTTAAGGAATCAGACCACCTTCAGCCTCTGATATACACACCAGTGCTGCTCATAAACAATGGAAAGCTCAGCTGCTCTCTTCTCCTGTAAGCAATGGGAATTGTACTGTGGTACAAGCATAAGTCACTGGAAGATTTCTGTCACCAGTCATTAATTCTGAAGAGAACCAAAAGTATTCAGGGTTCTAATACGGTTCGGTTTCCAAAATACTCGGATCTGTCAGTGCGCAAATTCGCGAAAAACCTCCCTCTCATGAACTGAAAGTTAATGTTCTGTTTGTGGAGCATGAAACTAGCACTTTTGCGTACTGACCTGAACACTTGCACTCATGCAAGTAGCCATGCAAGTGGTCTGCAGAGAGTTTATGACGACTGTTTAGCATTTCCATCCGCCTGCCTCAGAATACTATAACCACTTGAGCTTAGACCGCAATGAAAACATTGCAATATGATTTTGGTTCGCAGTAGACACAGCGCCCTGCCGCTAGACACTTGTGGAATGTTTGCATTGTGGCCTCCTGTGAAGACTATTAATTGGGCCCATGTTATGATCTTACCCCAGGCCAAGGCATCCTATTGGCAAAGCTCCATTTAATTGAGTCAGACTGTGTGAAACCACCACTGTTTCAAGATGAAAAACATCAATCATGTCAGTATTAATACATAATATTCTGAAGCATTTATTGAAAATGGATTTATGACCAACATAATAACTGTAGGCCACTCAAAACTGTGACTGTCGCATGGAAAAAGATTAATGTTATTTTGCGTAGATATTTAGCTCTCCATACATTGGACAATTTTTAATGTACTTGTAATTATAGAGCGCTTATCTTTTTCAGAACAAAAATAAACTTTGAGAATTTATTATCGTCAACTGGGTGCCATCTGTAACGCAGCGGACAGACTCAGGAGGTAAATGTAAACAATTATATTTATTCAACAGGTTGAGTAAAGGAACAAAGGTAAGCAAACTTAAATTCTTCAAATTCTGGGAATGAAAACAAACTAAAAAGTCTTTATATGGTTTCTTGCAGGAATACTTTTGAAGGGAACAGACAGACGATCACAGCCACACACCACTTGGGCACACAGAGACGATGGAGAGGATACAATGGAGCCTGGAGACAACTGGGAGATTCACAGAGCCTTCTGTAACGAAACAGGTAAGGAGCAAGGTAAGTACAGAGATGATAGGAGCAGGTTAGAGTCCACTTTCGTTTTACGTGCTGAGATAGTCCACTTTGACTGTTTACGTGCTCGGACCCAGAGTGCTGTGAGGTGTGAGTTTATAAAGGGTGCTTGATAGTGCTGGGGATCAGTGTCAGGTGAGGAATACAGGTGTGTATAATCAAGAGCCTGGTGTGGATGTTACACTTTTTACTATTGCCAAAGTTATAAACAAAAAAAAATCTACTGTGCTCCAGTAAAACTTGACTGATGAATATTTTTATATTAAGAGAGAAATAGTTTTCCCTAGATCTAGCGCTCTTTTACTCGAGGTTCGGAAGCCCTTCGCAGTTCTTCCCCTCTTGTGTGAGAGCTTGCTGCTGCTATCACACATTTCTTCCTGAGGGGAGAAAAGGCTTGTGCGTAGTATCTGAGGCAAAACGTGCGTAACGTCATTTAATTCTGAGGATTTAAATAGCTGAATTTTTCACTGCATTTATTTCTGAGGAACTAAATTGCTGGATTTCTCACTGCATTTAGTTCTGAGGAACTAAATGGTTGGATTTTTCACTGCATTTAGTTCACAGTGCTCTCTCTTCGTCCTAGGAGGTTGTGGTGGCAGCAGGCCCAGCAATGTTCCAGCTCCTCAATCAGGGAGCATCATTTCTCAAACTCATTAAGTAGAGTCAGAGTGACGTTCTCTGACCGGAAGCTCCCTCTGGAAGAAGAGTGGCGTACACCGCATTACATGGTGCCCATCTCTCCTCAGTGCCCTCAGGAGATCGATCAGCTAACCCTGCCAGTGTTTCAGGGCGCAAGGGGCGTTCGCTCACTGTCAAGCAGTTTCAGGGACTGCTGGATCGGATGGCAGCTGCGTCCAACGGTATACCTCTTGGCCTGCTGTACATGAGACCCCTACAGTGGTGGCTTAGGAACAGAAGTGTTGGCCAGGGAGCCCGGCCAACAGAAGCGGAATTTTATGTGCGAGCACTGGACGCATATGTCCACAGAAGTGTGGCGCAATTCTGAACAGCTCCTGGTCTGCTTCGGTCTTCCCAAGGGGGCGTCCAATGACCAAACAGACCTTAGATGGATTGTGGATGCTATCAACATTGCTTATGAGACTTCTGGTTTCCCGCAGAGGCTAGGAGTCAGAGCGCACTGAGGCGTTCCCCATAGCATCTCGTTTGACACGGCTTGCATTCTTGAAGAGAAAGTCTCAGGTTACACATGTAACCCTGGTTCCTCGAAGGAATGAGAAGCCGTGTCTCATCGTCACACTTTCGGCATCCCTGCCTGCGCTCGCTTCATGACATTGAAGCTGAAGCCTGCACCATTTCACATACTCTTATGCTTCCTGGCCAATGACGTCATCCGCCCATGACGTCTTGACCATCTTTTGCATTGGTTACACATACTATTCAGAGCCGTCACGCTGGAGGCGTTTCCCATAGCGTCTCGTTTGATGCGGCGTCTTGTTCCTTCGAGGAACCAGGTTTACATGCGTAACCTGAGACATTTCTGACTAACATTTTTGTACTTTTCATGTCTTTTCTAGCAAGAAATCAGTATTATAGTAATTAAACATTTGTTAAAGCCTACTAATCACCAAAACCCATTCTATTTTGTTGTAGGTCATTAAACCATTATGCTGCCTGAGAAACCTGTCCAAAATAAGTTTAATGAGGTGCCTTAGAAGACTAGGTTTTGGAGGCATTTTGGATTTGAGATCTCTGCAAAAATTCTACACTAAGCTACAATGAACATTACCCATGTTACAAAAAGAGTTCGGGAGAAATAGCGAGTTCACATGAAAACAGTGTTTAATTAGAATCAAAGTCCTGTATTTACAGAGTTAGATCGCCGTCAGACAACGTTATAGGGACAAAGACAGAGGCAGAGTCGAAAAACAAAGCAAAAGGTCAAAATACCGTTAAACAGGGTCCTTGGGGAGAGACAAGAGGGAAGGTCCAGATCTAGGCAGAAATCGTCAACAGAAAATCCAACAGACACAATAGCAAGGTACTATAGGAACACAAAGGAATTATAACAACAAACAATGAACCGTGAACAACACTCAAACAGAGGGGAGTTTTATACAGGTGAAATTAGGTCAAAGGTGTGGAGCAGACAATCAATCACCTAGACAACCAACGAGTGGGCGGAGACATGAGGTGGTGGCAATGAGTCTAAACTAAACACAAAACACACATAGTCTGCTGGGCGCTGGAGTGCCATCCAGTGGCCTGAGTTGGCACCTCCAGCTGATCGTGACAGTTAGAGCCAGATACGTACAATTCATACAAGAGGAGAATAAACTTTTATCGTAACAGTGTCCTATGATTGCTGCCTCTAACGAGGAAGTTTTGGGTATATCTAATGAATGATTTTGAGATGAAGATATAAAACTTATAATTTGTAGATACTTAAAAAAATGGGTCTTTGGAATGTCAAATTTGTTTCAAATTTGATTTCTGCAAAGAACATAAATACTTATTGTACATACATCCTTATTGTACATGTCCTTTACTTTCCTTAACCCTTTTCCAGCCCATATCCGAAATCCTACATCGCTTTTTTCTGGTTTAAAATTAGCATTCACAGGCTAGCATGCTTAATTAAAATGCAAAAATATCAAAATAAGCCTTATGGAGATGCTATTTTGCTTTTCCAGCAGGACTTCAGCACCATCCGACAAAGCCAAAACCATTTTCCAAATGTTTTGTTGTTTGATCGACCATCTAACATACCTGACCTGAATTTCATGTGAAATCGATGGTATATTTTCAAAAGAAAGATGAGCAACAGTTGGTCCAACAATTCATGAATTCAGCATGAATTCTGATGTCACATCCTAGTGGGGGAAAATGGTGACAGAGCTCTGGGGGCCCAGATCGCACTTGCCATCGGGAACACCGTGACATTCTCCAATATTAGGCGCTGTTTTTACAGCGTATGTGAAACCATATAAAGCAAATACTCCAAAAGTGCAAAGTACCACAACCTGATGGATCCGCGAGTTGTGTCTCAAAGCAGAGTCTCCTGCACAACACTGAAGGAAGAGTGCAGTCCTTTTGCTAAGATTTATCAGAGATAAACATTGCAAGTTGCAAGTTGCTTGATCCATTCAGGTGTGACACAGTTATGTTGTTATACAGTCGTGTGATATGAGAACATTAAAGGTTCATTAAAGGTTTTCATTTCAAATAAAAATAAACTTATATTGTCCCCACACTGGCTATTCTACTTGTTACTCTGTACATATCTATAGTTCTACATTGTGATTTCCTATCCTGTTTGAGCACTGGTTATCCAGATTTGGTGATTTTGAAAAACTAGCTTAAAAGTAAGATGGATTACGTGATCACGGATCGCAAAAACAGGATTACTAAATCCAGATCAATTTTATCTAGATTAAACCTTTTGAAAAACTGGGTCCTGACCATAGCCACGTATATTGGATTATTCTCTTGTCTCTGCCTCTGATGTTCCCGTTTGCTGTTCCTAGACCCTACTTGGCCAAAAAAGTTTGGCGTCCACGGGCTGTAATCCCCCTTGTAAGCCATCCGTGTTTCCCTGTGTTTTTCTCTGTTCTTGTTTCAAGAGGGTAACAAGGGTTCACTTTAGATTACAACCCACGGGCGCCACACTTACACCGTAACTACACTTTACACTACAAACAAACACTATGCGTACAGGATGTTCATCACAACAAAAACAAACTTGGGCAAACCAATCAGCAAGAAGAGGTGGGGATAATGCGCGCAAACAAACTTTGGCCAACCAAACTGCAAGAAGAGGTGGGGTTTAACGTGAGCATTAAACCCCACCTCTTCTTGCCTATTGGTTGGCCAAAATTTGTTTTTGTTGTGATGAACATCTTGTACCCATAGTGTTTGTTTCGGTATTGCAGCCTCTTTGTTGTCTTTCAAGACCAGGTTTTTTTTACCAATGTATTCAGAGGGCAGAAAGCAAGATGATCAAGGGGTTATGCATACCTTTAAGTTTAAGGTATACAGCAGCAGAGAAGATCTCCAGGTTTATGGGACAAAACAATGATCTGGACTCGGAAAGAATGTCTTAAACTGTATTTTATTTATTATATGTGCCTTTTTTATACTTATTTATTTACCTTTTTTTTTCCACGCTTTTGATTGTTGGTATTCAGGTTGTATTACTTTGGTGACTAAGTCTTTCTTTTAGTTTTTTATCTATTAGATACACTATCTTAAGAGACTGCAAGGGGAAGATGGGTGGGTGGGAGGGGTGGACAAGTGTGTAAAAAAATGGACGTAGTGTCCGTGACGTCACTCGTAGGTTTCTGAAGAGCGTTTTTGAAGCCTAAAGTGGGCGG
>JAUCNO010000795.1:6626270-6644033 GCA_032353835.1 Enteromius viviparus
TACTTAGGACCATGTGATATTTCAGTTTTTCTTTTTTAATAAATCTGCAAAAATGTTAACAATTCTGTGTTTTTCTGGGGTGCTGTGTGTACATTAATGAGGAAAAAATTAACTTAAATGATTTTAGCAAATGGCTGCAATATAACAAAGAGTGAAAACTTTAAGGGGGTCTGAATACTTTCCTTACCCACTGTAAATCACATTTCCTTATCTAAATGCAGAGATGACGCAGGATTCTGCAGGAAATACCCTCCAGATCGACATGCTTTATATTACTGCCGTGACTGGATCTCAAGTTGCAAATTTTCAGGAACCTGCAAAGCATTATTTGAAATTGAAGGTAAGTTGGTAAAGGTCTTTGCCTACTTTAAATCTTATCATTTATGTGGAATGTCCTGCTTCACTGTAATCTGCTTGTGTTTTCGTGACTACCTTGTTGATCTGATACATTCAGCCATTATCTTTGTGATTTTCTTTGAACACAGCAACCTTTGATGCTAAAATAAGAAACCAAAGAGGTTTTGTTGCTGCTCCTGTGATGGAAGATCATACAATTTATTTTGAAATAACTGACACTGCTCAACACTGATACTGTTGCCTCAGTAAACAAAGCACCCTAAAATTGATGCTGCAAGCAAATAACTGGCAATATAATGCTGAAATAGTACATTGTCATAGTTTATAAGAATTTATTTATAATGAATTGTTATATTTTAAACTTGGAAGTATCCATTTGATCAGCAAAAAAAAATATGACATACATATAAGTTTTGTAAACTTTTTACATATTTGTATCAGGCTACATTTATATACAGTATGGTTTGAAATCGTATTCAAATCGCATTTCTGGAAATCTGTTTCAGTCCAACCTTTTACATCAGAATTAGCAATTACTTTCTCACGCCAGATGCCATGTAAAATGGAAATCGACTTTGTTTGTAGAAAACCATAGAGACCATATGGAATTAATCTGCCTATTCCAGCTTCCTACATTCTGCCGCAGCATCGTAAGACATGATATAATCCAACACAACTGCAACATCTGTATTGCAAAGTGTATTGCTGTTATCCTTTTTCTTAGAGTAGACATACCAATAAGACATTCAAATCAGATCTGAACAGTTGCAATACACAGTAATTCATTTAGGTTACAAACAGATATGAACTGATTTGAACTGACAGTCTGAACAAGGTTTCAGTCTTTTATTTGTATTTCATCTGTATTTTAGACTTCTCAATCAAGATCCCAGGGGCATCTCTGCAGTTTCATGTCATTGACGGATGACAGGGGAGCATGAATGACCTATTGTTCACCCTCCAACCGGGGGAAAAAAATGAGTTGGAGAAACTGAGAGAGGAAGAAAAGAAGAGAGAGAGAGAACAATAATGACACTGTCTCATCTCTGTCGTCAGTGGGAAACAGGGGCTCAGAGGAATTAGGCATCTTTGGACTGAGCCATCCTGGATTACACTGGCTTGCCTCTTGTCTGTGAGAACTCACTTGGGAAACAATTGGTGGAACTAATTACAAGTTCAGTTCAGGCAATCAAACTTTGTCTTTGGGTCTTTTGAGGGGGGAAAGTTAGACAAAGAGAGAAAGAGATTTATTTCCTCTAACGAATATTTGTTAGTTTGAAACGTAGCAATTCCAGGAAAGATTGTATTGGCAGATATTCAGTTTTTGGTTTCTTTTTTTTGCATTCACAAGACATGGAGGAGTGAACGTCTCCCTCAGGTTGTTCATGCTGGCTGATTGCTTTTGGCATTTCGCTTTGCAGACGGTAGATTCGGTGCTAAGCAGATGTGGGATCGCCTAAAATATCTCGCCTGATAAACACCATTTTGATCCGGTTGTTATTAGTACATTCCATGAAGGCTTTTACCCTCTGATTTATCCTGCTTCTCCACATTAAATGATTTAAAAGCTGTCAACCTCGTAGGCAGTTCCCTGTCTTAAGAAACAAAAACAAAAAAAACCTGATGTAAACATATTTAGACAGTGAAAGGAAACGTGATGTCTACACTTTCGAGTATCAAAGCAGCTTGATTTTTTGTTTATCTTTTTGTCTATGGGTGTAAAATTGTATTTCTTTCATGATATACAACATTAGTAAGACTAAATAAAAACACAGGCAGTTCAGCTGAGAATGTGCTACAAGGGACACCGGATGAAGGCAGACGCCTGCTGCGACATAAAAACTGGCCAGTTGATGATGCACTGGAGAGCTTTTCAAAGCCACAGGGCATATTTCAAGGGCAGAGGAATGAAAGCTGAGGTTTCTGGTTTGGGGTCATAAGCGGAGTCAAGAACAAGAATCCCTCATGGAGCTCTGACAGGAAGTCATCATGCATCGCCCAATTATGAGCTTGTTAAGTGTGTGTATGTCTGAGGATGTCTCCCTAATCTGTTTTTGTTATGTTAGTATGGACTACATTTTGGCAAAATGCACAAGGAAACACTGCGGATGTAAAATTGAGTACAAACAAAATCTTGAAGTGGAAGCGTTATTTAAAAAATCTGTGCTGGTTTTGCTTTCGGTTTCTTTTCAAAGCAGTTTAGCTGATTTGATTTCTTTTTAGTGTGTGTTTCTGAAGCCCTCCAGCCCACTCAAATCCCTTGTGGTGCTTCAAGTATCTTTATTAAACCATCTAATGTTTATTTTCTTTAATAAACTCTGAAATGTGATAAACACCCCAATATTAGAAAGAAGCACTCTTTTTCACTCACTCGTCGCAGCTTGATGTTAGTAAAGACCCAAGAGACATTAACTACCCTCAGACACTGTTTCTGCTCCTAAATGTTTACACAAGTGCCACTTTTAAGACCTACCTAGCCTCAGCTGGCCCTGCTTGTTTAAAGTAATATATCAGACCCACCACCTCTTAAGGGCACTCACTGTAGTCTGGGAGAGTTCACTAAGGTTCACAGAGCGTAATGTGTATGTATTCTTACTGTAAATATTTCCTTAGCTGTACATGTGTCATGATGTGCCTCTTTTTCAAGTGGTCTCCAATAGTAAACTGGCTTTATAGGCATACAGTGCCTGTTTCCAATGAGCTGTGAAATCTTGAGCGTATACATAGACACAATGAGCAGGATTTGTTACATTTACAATATTAATTATGAAGCATTTATGAATCATTGTTGACATTTTTACAACAGTCTGGGCTCAGTAAGATAAAAAATAGGAATAAATACTTTCATTAAAATTTTAATGTATAATTTTATATAATATAATAATTATATGTATAAATTATAATGTATATTACACATTTCTATTTCTAATAAATAATGTTTTGTTTATTTTTTATTCATAAAAGGCTATGGCTGCTAAAAATTACAATATAATAAATTGCACTTAAAAATATTTTTGAATACACACATATACAGCATATACTAAAATATTGACATTGTGTTTAAACGTATATACTTATATTCATATAAATTCTAGTATATAGAAATAAATTATAGTGAACTATTCTTAAATATATACGTGCATAAGTGATTTCTTACTGTATTTCTGATCAAACAAATGCAGCATCTGTGCATAACCTTTGACTGCAGATATAGAGGTTAAATATTAGTTTATATGCTATCTATAGAGCATTTCTAATATTATAAATACTATGTAATACATGATATAATTTAGGTAAGCTAATACCTGAGAAAGAACATTAAATTGGTCAACTAATTGGAAGAACAGAAGCAATGTTCTCAATTTTCTTGTAATAGCCCATTCTGTGAAATGCTTTGGCAACAAACAGAATAGTTTGTTTCCTCATTTGTAAGTCACTAAATGAATGAATACAAATGTCTGTTATAAAAAAAATTTAAACACTCCCTACAAAGAAATGCTGCCTCGACCTATGGGGTCATGTCATTTTAAATGTCTTACAGCTTACACTAGTGGTGCAGTAATGACACACTTCACATTTAAAACTCTAAAGCTTGTCTTATGCCATAGTCATCACATTACATCTTCAGCATCAGTCTCTAATCCCTCAGCAGACGCTACAATCCATGATTCAGATCTGGGCTGGACTCTCACAGGATCTAGAAATTATAATATCTCCCTACAGGACCTCAAGGTAATGATGATGATAACATGATACACGTGTGAGTTCCCTGCCCCCTTCATTCCAACACTAAGATCATTAACCCCATGTTATCTGCACAACACATTATGCCAGCCTGATGCAACCACATGTGCAGTATAAATGTCCATACAGTAATTCCTTCTGAGAGTGGAGAGATTATGAAATCTAACCCACCGGCTGAGATTACAAGGACAGGGTGGAGGGGCGACAGGTTGTGACGGTAATGTGATCTTTTTGGCAAAAGTGAAAGACTATGTGGAATGATCAGCTCCAGTATGCTGGCACCCTCAGCTCTGTTGCATTCTAGATGCCCTCAGAGTTCTGAGGGTTGACAGACAAGAGGAAATGGAGTAATGAAGAAGACATTATGGAAGACTTATGGGGTGAAAACTCTAAAAAAGGGTTTAAACAGTGTTCTTTGTATGGGCCGAGATTCATACCAAAGCAAAACTGAAGATTCACAATGGCAAGTCGCTCAGTTTGGTGGTGTCTACTAAGTTATATAACACTACGTGTCAATATTATAAAATTATTCTTAAATTAAGAGTCTGTTTGGAAAGCATATTTTAGGGATAGTTGCTGGCAGAATAGTATTAGATATTAATTTCCTCATCCATGCTCCCATGTCATTCATCATATTTTGTCACTCAATTTACTGTACAGACATAGCCAAAGGTTTCTTTATAAGCAGATATTTTCTAAAGACTACTGGGGTTTATATCAACTATATTTGAAATGGCCAAGTGCTTTGGTTATGTTTTTGTTTTATGGGTTTATGGCTGTTATATATATTTATAGCTGAACATAAGTGGCCTAGAACAAGTCTGCCTTTATTCTTTATTCTAGACTATAGCTTTTTAAATATTCTAGGCATAATTCGCCTCACAGAATATTTCCATTCCAATTTGGGATATTTGAAAGGAGCAAAGGCCACAAAAGGCTGAGATAGAGTGAAGCTATATTAATTGCCTCAGTACAAGAATTCCATGAAGATAAATGATTAAGCACCAAGAGTTGTCAGGGAAAAAATGATCTTACCACAGTGGAATGTCATCTTCTTGCCTTTGCCAAAAATAGGATGGAAATACTTAGCTGGAAAGCTACATGTACTAGAACAGCTAATAATTTGCTTAAAGAAGTAACATCTGGTATGCTCCTTACAGCTAAGGTTAAGAGACTGACAAAACTAGAGCTCCAGGCCTTTGCCAGGCAGTGGCTGAGAATAGGCCTGAAGTTAAACAAAAATCTTAACTACAGGAAATTAGCCTGTTATCATAACAAAAGCATTTACATTGGCCAAAGGCCAGTGTCACACATTAAAACCACTTGTTTACTATTTTTAATAAAGCCAGAAGTTTACATATAAATAGTGGGGACTCTTGCAAAGCAGCTGCGGATTTCAATGGTTTATTTAGAAAAATCTCAGCCAAAAAACTGTTGCACATTTGCAGAACAAGTGCAAAAAGAATTTGTGGTGACGCTTATCAGCTGCTGTGGAAGGCTTTATATCTTTAGTATTACTGCTGTAAACTATCTATCAGCTGTGCTACAGAAGAAGATATAATTACTAAATAAGTCATTATTTGGAACATTTATAAGCATTCTGTTTCGCCTGACAACAGCAACACTGGCTCGAACAATTGCATGAGTTTGAGGCGGGGCTAATGGTGTCTGATGTGGAAACCTGTTTGAAATCAGTGATTATTTTTGGAATTCTATTTGGTTCAATTTTAGAAATTAAAACACTTGAGCTTTTAAAAAACCAACAACAACAAAAAAACATATTCATTGCAAAACTGTCAGTTGTTGTATAATAGTCAGGTTTTTATTTCTGTAAAATCTGAGCTGAAGAGAGATATTCTGATATTCCAGCCAACAACATGGACAAGATTCACCCTGTGCCTCAGCTTTGTAATTATTAAAACTGATCCTAGTCACCAGTGCTTGCATGCTGACTTGAACGGTGTGCAAAATAAATGTTGGGACCCAGGGACTGTGCAGCCCCCTTGTTAAGACAGATCCCTGCCGAGAAAAGTGTTACGTAAAGGGGGGAAAGCAGCTGGGAACACTTAGAGCAAAGTACGGAAATTAAACTTCAGAATACAAAGCAAAAAGGTTTTTTCTTTTGTTTCCAATTCCACTGGTTTGAAAAGGAGGACCTATTTCTGCTTCGGGGATGTCAACTGATTTGTCTGCCAAAACGGCATGTTTCTGTTAGTTCCTCATGAAGGGTTTTATTTTTCTTTTTTAAATAAAACAGCTTGTAAAGGGTCAAGAAAGGAGTGGTCAAAATGGCGGGGATGTGACATCATGCCCAATTATCCACTGAGAAAATCTGTTTGCTTCCCAAATCAGGCACCAATCAAATTGCTCTCATTCAGCCTTATCTGAATACCAAGATGCTTTGATCCCAAGTACACTTAATGGCAGAGAGACTTGCAGCCTCTATCATAATGGCCTGTTGATTATGAATGGAGATCCAAACAATTATGCTTCTCCCTTTGGTCTGTTTAACTTAATACCAGTTTTCCTGAACTATTACTGTGGTATTATTAACCCTGACCCTATACATCAGCGAGACAATATAGAGTCCAGCCTTCCGGTTGTTAGCTAAGATAGCTGGATATAAACCTAATGATAAACTAGTGTTTAGAAAAACATTTTAATGTATCTTTTTTTTTATTCTCACTGAGACACACAAAAACAATCTACCACACACATTGTGCATTCAGCATCAGAGGAAATGTAAGGCAGGGGACCAAACTCCAAGTACAATCTACAGTCTCTCCTCACTCTCATTTTCCCCATTTTTCCCCTGCTTCACAATGAATTCCAGATGTGTGTGTGAGTTTAAGTGAAATTGAGTTGGTGGTGGGGGCTGAACTTATTTCCTGCGTGTTGTTCACCTATTACACTGCAAGCAAATGCAGGCGTTGAGAGTTTTAGGAACCTTTTAGGGTGTTTTGGGGGTGAAGGGATAACTGGTGTATAAATAAAAACCATATATACATTTAAAAATATATTCACATCGATGGTAAATTCTGTGAAAACAACTCCTGAAAGCTCTTTGTTTTCTTTGGCTTCTTACTGTAATGCTAATTCATGCTGTCATACTGATTTCCGTTTTGCGTGACTAGTTTTAGCATATCATTAATGATTTGAATTCTTGTTTTTTAAGTGAAAGAGTATATTCCCTGAACACTGAACAAATGCTTTCATTCCAAACTCACAGTTTTGAGTTTGAATCCAATTCACAATTTGTTCTTTCTATTAATTCTCCCAAAGTATTAATAAATTTGGCTTTTAAAGTTATAGGGTTTGCCAGAGGCTCAAGAATGTTCCAATGTTTTACTAGTTCACTTTGTAACCTGCCATTACTGAAGCTAAGCGGAATGAAATGAAAACTCTGGGAAAAGAGACTTGAAAAACTATAAGAAAAGAAAAAAAACCCTTTTTATTTTGATTTGAGTGTGTGTGTGTTTGCTGCAGTGTTCACATATGTCTGTATTCATGTGTATGGGTCAGAGTGTGTGTGGTCTGCTTGCACAGTGCAACCCCTGAAATAGAGTCATGACTAAAAGAAAAATACTCTCTCTATTTTTAATAAATCTTAAATCCTCTCAGCCTAAGGGCCAGAATGTAAATCGGCGCAGAGTTTAACCATGATGTGTTATACAGAAACGGGCCTTATTGTATGCATCCAAGATGTGTGCACCTCAGGCTTATTTCAAAATTGCTTTGAGTTGCCAAACAATTGGTGTTGCACCTATTTAGAAGTCTTTATATAACATAATAATCAACATATGTTATGCTTGTTTCTGTTGTGTTTTTGTGTTTTTTTAGAAATTACCTAACCATTTGAAGTCACAACACACACTGTAATAACATGTCAAATGTTACTGATGCTGAAAAAATGTATACTTAATAGCAGAGTTTTTTTTCTTACTACAGCAGTTTGTAAATTTGGTTAACACAGATGTGGTATGATGACACAAAATCTACCAAATATTGACAGAAGAGGTAGCATACAATTTTTTTTTTTACTTTCATTTAGTTTATTGTGCTTTCTGGAATGATTTATTTTTTTATCTGTGGCAACCCTTCAGTCATCAACAACAACAGTTTACAAATACAAACAAGCATCCACAGATTATAACACACATACAACCAACAACAAAACAAAAACATTCCTCTAACAACAACAGAATCACTGCCATAGATGTAAAATAACGCCTGTGATATAATTTATGTGATATCATGATATCAAAAATTGATTTAGCATAGCTATGCAACAGGATTTAACAGATTTTGTGCATGGGCAGTCCGTAATACAGTAATAGCCCCTATACCTTCGACCAGATGGTAACAACTCATATTCACCATAAAGATAATGTAATATATTCCAAAGGATTGCTTGGCTTTTCTTCACAGCCTTAAGATTAACATTTTTGTCAGATGGACGAGTGGTACAGTAGCCAAATCGAATGGAAAATCTACAATTCAACAGGTAAGACCATGGCTATTTAGATACAGTGCCTCTAATTCCAAAACAATGTTCCAGACAAGATAAGAGAATCCCATGAATATCAAAAGCAGAGTTTGAATCTAGCAGCACTAAAGCCATAGTGTTGCCAGTATCAGTAGTTATAAAAAAATATTATTAACACCTGAGAGGGAACCTAATGTAACGTGCTGGTCTCTCGAAGACGAAGGAGACAATGAGGCCGAAGTAAAATGAAAACAAAATACTTTTAATGAAGAAAACAAAACGTGGAGCAGTATCCAATAACGTTCTTAACATTGATAACACGCAGACTAAATACAAGGGTGACGTTAGGGTTGACGGACAGGGATAAACTGAAACGGTTTTATACACTGGGGATTAATCACAAGACAAGACACACCTGAAGGGAATACATAATCAACAAACTAGGTCAGGGAGCACATGGGGAGAAACAGAGCACATGGAAGCAAAAACAAAACATCACATGACATACAGTAAACAAGACTGAACCAAATACAAAGAGAAAAACACAAAGAAACTAAGAACAAACAAACTCAGGATGTTACACCTAAGAGGGCTGAGTAAGAGTTTTCAATTTTAGAGTTTCTCAAAAATAAAAATTAAACCAAATTATAAAATAAAATATAAAATAAATGAAAAATGTTTTATTTTCCTAAACCCAATGGCCGATACTATTTCAACAGATTGTCATCACTTTATAAAACCATTATCTACAATAGCTAATATTCAGTGCCAACAGACACAATGTCACCCTGTTTTACAGAGCCTCTCTGATCTTGTTTGTTTGTCTTTATATTTGTCACTGTGGTGCACGTTTGATTTTTACACACAGGCTTCTGGCAGCAGATGCTGGGAGAAGTGGCGAGAAGCAAAATATACTGACCGCCTGCAATCCGTCCGCAAAAGCTAAATATTGACTTAGTGACCTGTAATCAGATTCATACACATGACAGAATGGAAATAAACACCAACATGTGCACTTCGCCTCTAACTGCCGGCAGCCCACAACAGAGAGAGTGCGGGATGCTGGGAGAGCGAGGCTGCCTGAAGCTGTCTGTAATCTGGTAATGAGTGCACAGGAATGGGAGTTAAATGATCCCATTCATTGCATGTATAAATATATATGCAACACTGTACGTCAAGGCTTTTTCTGCTTTCATTTGCTCACTTTAGCATATGACGGATTGAATTTCAATGTCACTGCTGTCAAAAACTTCATGACATGTTTCACAGTTGGAAACTGCTGGCTATGAAACTCTGCTGCACATGTGGAGTCATACACAAGCTGACATGTGCTGCATATGCTTTAATGTGTGTCAAGTGATTTTTTAAAAACATTAATCTCTGCTGATTATACATAACCAACATCAGAACAAAGGGTTTTGTGGTTTTATTCATGCTCTTTGTTCTTTATCGATGGACAGATTGTTGGTGCAATATCAGGTGTGATTTCACTGAACTTCACAATTGCCTGTCTGGCAAAGAAAAAGAGAAAAAGAATGAGAAACAGTCGTCTTATTCTTATTAGACTTTCATGTGGCTGAAATCTGCATGACTGTGAATTATTCATTAGCGAATACATGTGCATGGCAGAGGTCAGGTTTCCATATTCATATGCCATCAGTGAACTAGAAAACAAGGAAATGTGATGCGGGGCAGGCATATCAATGTACTGTATCCAACCCTGTCCCACGGCAATTTGTACATATATTAGGAGGTGGCTAATTCATACAAATTCATACAACTTACTATTTTTGCTAAATTGTACGTATTTTACGAGTCGACAATTCAAATAAATTTGGACGAATGACCTACACCTAGCCCCGCCCCTAAACCTACCCATCACTGAAGTTAAGACAAATCGTACAAAATCATACGAGTGAAGTCGTACAAATTTGTATGAATCAGCATGAATCAGCATGCCACCTCGTACGAATACAGATGAATTGGTTGTGAGACTGTGTTGTGTGTATCATAGTATTAAAGGTGCTCTATGCGATGTTGCAGGATTTTAGCTTGATTTCATTTTTATCTCAAACTGTATGCATAACCTCTTGATCGTCTTGCTGTCTGCCCTCTGAAAGACAACACAGAGGCTGCAATACCGAAACAAAC
Organism: Enteromius viviparus; assembly: GCA_032353835.1. Lineage (NCBI taxonomy): Eukaryota > Metazoa > Chordata > Actinopteri > Cypriniformes > Cyprinidae > Enteromius > Enteromius viviparus. Next base: position 6,637,009 of record JAUCNO010000795.1, read on the forward strand.
ACTATGATGTCCATCACAACAAAAACAAACTTCGGCCAACCAATCAGCAAGAAGAGGTGGGTTTAATGCACGCAAACAAACTTCGGCCAACCAATCAGCAAGAAGAGGTGGGTTTAATGCGCGCAAACAAACTTAGGCCAACCAATCGGCAAGAAGAGGTGGGGTTTAACACGCGCATTATCCCCACCTCTTTTTGCTGATTAGTTGGCCAAAGTTTGTTTTTGTTCTGATGAACATCATGTACCCATAGTGTTAGTTTCGGTATTGCAGCCTCTGTGTTGTCTTTCGAGACCAGGTTTTTTCCCAGTGCATTCAGAGGACAGACAGCAAGACGATCAAGGGGTTATGCATACGGTTTGAGATAAAAATGAAATCGAGCTAAAATCCTGCAGCATCGCATAGAGCACCTTTAAGTTGACAAGGTAAGAAATGATGGGCATTTTTTCTTTATAAGTGTAATGCTGAGTATCAGGATTGAGCGTGCAGATCCAAATGCAAAGCTTTAATAATGTCCAGATTCAGAGTCGTATCGGCAGATTCGGCAACAGAGAACCGCGGCATCAGAGGAAAAGGCGAAAGCGTAGTCAAAAGTCCGTAGCAAAGATCGATAAATGGTTATTTAAATGAGAAACACGAATGACTAAGACACAGAAGGAAACGCTTACAAAATCCGTACACACAATGATTAAAGAAATACAAACAAAAGAACCGGAACTAATACATGTAAAAACTAGGTCAGTGGGTGGAGACTTTGAGTGAACAACCATGACAACAGATGAGTGAGGCGGAGACATGAATAAAACACCATGGTAACAGACAAGGGGGTGGAGATTATTTATAATCAAGTCCAGGGATGAAATAGAGGCACAAAACACAGAGTAAGAAGTCAGAGGCTGGCATGCCAACCAGAGAGCTGGCTTGTCAACTCCAGCTGACCGTCACAATCAGAGTTGTTTAATTATGGGACTTTAAAATAAAGAAATGCATTTAAAAAAAAACATATGCTTTATTATTTTGAAGTGAAGAAATTAAGTATTGCTTCAAACATTGATAGCACTGTTAGATTCAAGAGTGGCTAATTGTTTTAGCCAATTTTGTTTCGGACAAACTGGCTAAATTATTTCAAAAATTGAATGTTTCTTTTATGATTCAACCAAAACTTTCTCATGGCAAATGGCAAATTTTTTGTGTGTGTTTTGACAAATTAGTAGCTAATTCATATGAACTTGTACAATCTCATTCATACATTTTCATACAATCTGCATACGCCCTTAAAATGGTGGAACTTAATGCTTGTATTTTTATAATTTTTGTTCTAAATATTGTAGGTTTTTGTACTCATCACATAGTCTAAATATTCATTTTATCATGAGATGGGGTTGATTCAATTCTAAATGTTTTAATTGTCTAGTCAGTGAGAAACCTCAGTCAGCAACTCACTGAATCTGTGTTATTTAACTCAGAATCAGCCAAAAACCATGAACAATATCTTGAATGTGCTGTCTCATCTGTGTGACTGGAACAACTTGCTCTTTAAATATATAATTTAAGCAGATGGATGGACTAGATCATAGCATGTTCAAAATGCATATTGCAGAGCTCCTCTCCATGCATCGAGACTTAATTGTACTTCTAAAGGCCACTGATTATAATTTCGGTTTACTCTGCCACACCACCAGAGAACATTTCCCAAGCTTGATTCTTAATCCAGATGTTTATGAATTGTGATTTGGGCCTGTGCACTTTTCCATCTGCTCTCAATTCATTTTCCTTTATGTCTCATATGAATTGTACACCCGTAGAACTGACGTCTAAGAGCTTTTATCACATGCCAAAACATTAAGCGATGAAAGAAACAGAATCTTTTATCCAGATTGTTTTGTTTTGAATTACAGTGTCTCCAAGTGCTGGTAAGAATTCACTCAGTGTTAAGGCCAATAGATGGTGTCCTCTGAATGTGTAGATGAATGGCGTAATGGCTTTTGAAGTGCTGAGTTGCAAGTGTGCAGGGTTTTTAATGCAATGTATCGGGAGCCCCAAATGGACTTAGCAGAGAGGAAGGCTGATCATGTGACACAAGCAAACCATTAACATTCTGTCTTGAAATCTGGAACTGGTTTAGCGTAACCAAAAGCAGTCAAATTGCTTGACATAACACACACGCACACACCTTTCTGTACTGAATAAAGGAGGACCAATTAAAGATGCATTTTCATTACAAACAACATGTTGCCTCTTTGCTCTGAACGACTCTAATTGGTGCCTGAGTAAACTGTCGGCCATACAGTGAGGTTTCTTTTTCAGGCCCCATTTTAATGGCCCATTTGTCTTGCATCGACACTATGTTTTTGGCGGGACTACACATGAGAGCGGAGATAGCATGTCGCTGACGCCAAGCACATTTGTGAGTATGTGAACAGACTTTTCTGGAGCTAATTGGAAGTGGATTGAGGCTAATCAAGCCCTGGGTTCATAACCAAACATGACTGGCCTCTTAGGCCTTCAACCTCAGTGTTGCAAAACCAGGGGACACAAAAGACGTGAAGTTAGTGAAAAATGTAAGGACAAGGGTATGATCTGAATTTTTTGAGGACTTCTTCGACGACCAAGCAAAATGAATGTTTATAAGTTTGTTCATTATCACATATTCTCCTGGTAGTTATTAATTTCTTGGCACCTGTTTTAGATATTATGGTCCTCCTTGGTTCACTAGGCATGTCTGAGAGTGTGGTTAAATCTGTGGGAAGTTCAGGCCAATCCAAAATCACGCTTGAGTTATAATAGTATTGTTACTGCTCAATATCAGAAGATAATGCCTGATAGGAAAGAAATATTAACCATTTAGCAAATATATGAAACCACAAATGTGCAAGAAACAGCATTAAAAATAATTAATTGTATAAAGCATTAATTATACATGTAATTCTCATCATTTGATATTACTTTTGTTTTGCTATAGCTATAGCTATACATCTTTGTTGGTAGTGAAAAAACTAATTTGATTTCTAAACTCAAAAGTAGTTTCCCATGAAAACTTCTGTTCTGCTTATTACATATTGCCAGAGCAGAATGTTTAAAACTATGAATCTTTAAAAATATATATATATTATTAATTAATTAACAAAGCCCACCTGTTGATATCATCTACCTGCTCATCTGTGGTCCTTTCTGGAGGATTTTAGCATCTAACGCATTATCTTGCAGTGTCACTGAAAGCTTCAACAGTGTAGCTTAATAAGCTTGGATGTCATGTGGCATACCCACATAATTGCCATGCTCATGTTTGTTTCACTGCCCTGCAGTTATTCAATCTGCAATAATAACAGGTTTTGATGTGTGTACGCTTGGTCATATTTGAGAGGAGGAAAATGATTTTAAAACCCCTAAAGACTCCAGAGCAACCACAAGATTGCTTAGAAATAACAAATTGACACAAATGAAACTGAGACGCTTTAGGGGGAATGTCAGTGTCACATCTGAGAATAAATGGTAATGAACGGTGCATTCAGTCTGTTGTTGGTTGCTTAATCAGTGTTTGAGTGATTAGACAATCTTCTGTATGTGTAAGTGGTTAATTACATTGAAGTCATTCAAAGATAAACTTAGGTTAGTTCTGAAAATCCCCCCCCCCAAAAAAAGGAACATGCAGTGCTACTGAAGTGAACCGATTCCTTTATACATACATTATAGTTGAATACATTATACATTATAGGGTCATTGAAGTGCTTTTGTAGTAATATTACTCAGAAATATTATAAAATACTACTACAATTTAAAAACTATTTTACGTATTTTAAAATGTTATTTATTTCTGTGATGGCAACATAACATAACATCCCACATTTAAGGGCGAATCTCATATAGGCCTATAGTTTCCCAATTAGCTTGAATAGCTCAGTGATCAGTTTAGGTCATAAGGTCACGAGTAGTTATTATCTCCTTCTCAGGCGCCATATATTTGACTGTGGAGTCAGAGCTGTCAGACAGGCTAGGAGGCCTCATTGTGAGGGATTACTGCAATTAAATGGGGACCTAAGGGAGACCCACAATCATATAGATCTGATTTTTCTATCTTTTGTTTTAGGTCAACACAAATTAGGATCCAATGTACAGTGTTTTATTATCAGCATTCACATTCTATGTATCAGCAAATTTTGTTTCAGCAAGGGTGTGTTGGTTTTGAGAAAAAACAATAAATACAGAATAAAATCTGATACTGTTGAGGTTTGCTTGACTTTACCTAATTACACTGGCTTATCTTAATCTTAGTTTACAAATACTTCTGCAATGGACTCTAGTCTCAACAGAAAGCCATTCATGAAAATCTCTATTCACCAACATTGAATAACTACCTTTATATCTATAATCTTTATATCTATAAACTTCCCTTTGTTTTATTTTAACACAACGTGAGGATAAACGTATGTTTACTGAACACTTACATAGTTGCTATTGTGAAAGCAACATTTGTTTTTTTAATGAAGCCAGCTGAACCATAAATTAAAGGACCAGCACTTTCCCAAAGACTTGCTATAGAGCTATAGTGTTTCACCTTCCTTGACACGTCTGTCAAATGGCTTAAAATGAGTTTTGCTGCCAGACAGCTAGCAGCTATCAGTCTGTAATATTAAAGATGAAAACATTATGTGGATAATATTTTGTGGAATTAAACTTGGGATATTGTTTGACTTATTTCCTTAATAAAAATATTTAATTTTATTTTTTTGAGTGTTAAAACTCCAGAAATGTCTTTCTCCTCCCTTCTATTGATTTGGATGTGGTTCTGTGGGATTCACATGTAAACAGGAATGTTTCCCCACACTTAACTCTGTAAACCCCAAATTTGTCAGCCTTACAAGCTATTTATTGTGTGTGAAGACTTACGGTGCAGTAAAGGAGATGTTAATCCCACACCAGCTTGATGACCAGATGTAGTTAGTGGAGTTTAGATCAAGAAATACTTGTAACAGAGCACAATTATTTGCTAAATCATTAATCAGAGTTTCTTGTTAGTTAATAGCTAATAGAATGTTAATAGCGAATTAACCATTTGTTCCTATGCAATTAGGCTATTTATTAATGATGGAACAGTATTCTAAAGTGTAGCACTTGAAAAAATGTGAAAGTTGAAGTTTTCACAGAAATATTAGCAAAAAAAAAAAGTTTTATAATAATAATAAACGTTTCTTAAGCACCAAAACACTTCTTTTAAATTGTAATAACATTTAACATGTTTTTTCCCTCTCATAGAGAGAGTTCTATATACCGACCATTATATGACTGACAGACTACAACGGTTTGACTTAAAAATCTCAAAATTGGATCTAATGAAAAAAAAAACACCTAGATGCCCTTGGGGTAAGCTGGGAAACATTAAATGTTCCTTTCAAAGTGAACTATCCCTTTAATGGTTCAGTGCTTTCCTTATAACAGTTTTCTATGGGAGACAACTTAACGTGAAACTTTGCATGTCATGTTTATATTCTGGCTTCATCTGCTTGCCTGTACAAAATATGAATCAATGAGGTGTTTACTCTCAATACTGTTTTTTTTCATTAACTAAATGCAGCCTTGGTGAGTATAAGAGATTAATTTCAAAAACTATATAAAAAAAAATAATCATAATTTTTCCAAACTTTTGACCAACAGAGACAGGAGAAAAAAGTGTCAAATGGCCTATGTGTGTCTGATGATTCACACCTGTAGGACAGTAAATCACAGAGGTCAGAGAGCCTGTGATATCTGTGTTAGCTGGTGCAATTGGGGCCTGTCTCTACAAGCTCATCCCTCTCTTTACCTTGCCCTTATAGCTGATTTCCCAAACAGGAAACTCAAATGGCTGGAATGCTTGCTGAGGTGAAGTGGCTAATTCTCATGGGATCAATCCCAAATCACGGTCTAACTCCTTCTCCTTGAATCCCATGCTGCATTTCAGATTTTAAACATCTGTGGACGGTTTAAGTAAAGTAACAGCCCTGCCATCTCACCACTCAGAGGCTTGTGGTGAGATCATACACAGATCATTATCATACAGTCTAGACTCCGGTATCAAGACTTCTCAACATCTACAAACAGGCCTTTAAAGTAAATGGTTAAGAGCTGGTTTTGGATTTGGCTCTGATATAGCATGCTACATCACCTCTGTTGTGCAGTTTAAACAAATCATTCCCATGCAGGAAGTTTGATGCATGGAGAGCTGAGTAATGTTAGGAATGCAAATGATGGCGAGCGAATAAACAAACAAACAGGGAGCAAGCTATTACCTTCGGAACTTGTTGCATCATTAGCGTGAGTCGGTCTGATTAGGCTTTGAGACGGAAAATGTGAGTGCGGAGGAAGAGGAGGTATTTCCAGGGCCTCATTAATGTGTCAGGTGCAGGGCAAATCTCCACTGTGAGGAAAGAAAAAAGAGACATTATAACAGCTGAGAGGTTAAGACACTTTCTGGTTTTAAAGCTTGCCAGCATGTGTTTATAGCACCTGACCTGGGCTTAATCTCAAGCCTAAACTAAAGAAAGCATAAAGAAATTTTATTAGTCTGAAATGTGATTAAAAATAAGCCATTTAGAAGCATGCCTTAATTTTACCTCATCAAAATTACACAAACAGTTAAATCTAAATGCATATTGAGGGATGACAGACAGATGACAGACAGAATGGCGTAAGTGACATTTTGGGTGAAATGGAGATTATATATATATATATATATATATATATATATATATATATGTCAAACAAAAGCTCTCGATGAGCTCTATCTACTGGCAAAAGTCTACTGTCTACAATTTCTGTTATAAACAATTAAAATCAGTACATAAATTCATATTAAAGAATAGACTCCTGTAAATATGGTGAAATGTTCTTTACGCCTTCTTACTGTAGGGGTCAATAGGGGTGTCAATAGGTTCCGTTTTTTTTGGAGTCGACTCCTACTCCCGACTCCTAATATTGGAGTCGGTGGAATCGACTCCTCGACTCCATTTACTTTGAATTAAAATAGAAATACATTTGCGCCTAGAAAATCA
>JAUCNO010000795.1:6658248-6675459 GCA_032353835.1 Enteromius viviparus
TAGGCGCACAATGGAAATTTAAGCGGAGATGGCGTGACCGCACTTTTACGAAGCGCAGATGGTGTGACCGCAGTCAGGTACAAGCAGCCTTAGCGTACACAAACACTGGCTGATATGCTGTTAGTGTGGTCAGGGACTCAGAAAAGGATTTTATGCGAGTCGTGAAGACACTGAGCGTTTTTACGCACGACACGCGCGTTGCCCTCACGCGTCTCTCTCTCTCTCTCCGCAGAGTGGATATGAGAGGGGTTCGCCGCAAACTGTCATTAGGTTGACAGAGATGGGCTGCTGATTTGGGAATCCCGGAGAGCTGGAAGCGCCCAGGAGCACCATGACCGTGTTCAACCAGGAGAATGTGGAGGATTATTACGAGATTGGAGACGAGCTCGGGAGGTAGGTGATGGGTTTCACCAGATTTTGGGCGTGAGGTGAAATTTATTTCATGCAGTTAGTTGTTTTGGATTAATTATATACACAGACGGGATTTCAGGTAAATTGGACATTTTTCCCAGTCGTCTGAATAGCAGAAAGTGTCCTAATTTACCTGAATGCTTTTTACATATTTCTTTAACCGCTATATTATTGTGATCAACTAATTCAAAATAATGTTGCTATAGTAGAACCATTTTGTAATCCATATAGGTACAGTTCAGTGAACAATGCTTAAAAGAACGTTTTATTAAACTAACTTTATCTACAAATAACTGTTTATGCAATGGAGATCTCCCATAGATGTCAAAGATTCTTATTGGAACCTTATATTCCATTTTTGAAGAGTGAAGCATTGAATACACTATCTATTATTGTTCATTCTTTATGCATAAGTCATCTTTAAGATATAAGGTGGTGCATATATGTCTGGGGTAGTAAAAAGTACCTAGAACAACCATGGTAATACTTTAGGTTGTCACGGAATGGTAATATAGAATTTTTTGATGTAGCTTAAGCTGCAGGTAATAAATATCTTCAATATCACAATCGTTGTACCATGGTACCTCCACAGTACTGGAAAACCTAAAAGAAAGGGTGGTCTTGTTGCCGGGGTGGTCTGAACTCATTATTGGGTGTCCTAAACCCTCTTTCAGGAATATAACTGGTTTCACTCTAGACAGATGTTCATGCATTCCTAGTTGAAATGATCTTTAATGGCATTTATTGATTAATGGGGTTCAGATGGCTGTGAAGGTCTGCTGTGTGGATTTCTCTTCTGGGAGTCCCACTTGACAGTGCGATCATGATAAATTGAGTTAGTCTGTTATGTTGAGATGCCATGACAAATACATTTTCATTCTATAACTTGGCTGTTAAAGACATCCACTTACTTTTCGTTTTAATCACTTCTGTTTATGCTTGCGAGAATTAAACAAATTGTATATTTTAACAATTGGGATTCATTATTATTCATATGTGGAGTTCATGTTTTAAAAAAAGGCTACTGTGTGACATGATTTCACGGTTGCGGTGTCTGGCTGTCTGCAGAAATTTCACACACTCAAAATTTATTGTGACTGGCTCTTTACACATTGCAATAACACAGCAAGTTGCTGGTGGTCCTTCAACTCTGAAAGTATCAGCTGTGTAATATTGTAACATTTCATCATTAGTGGTCAAGAGATGTTCTTTTGAACCGGTTTTCATAAAAATGCAGTTTCTTGTATTCCCATTGACTGTAGAGCTGTATGTGTGGGTGATAAATCACCATGCAGATAGGGATGAGCCTGCTACTTGTGTGGGTTGTGGGAAATCGGGTTCTTTTGTTTTTAAGAAGAATATTTAATGTGTTAGTGCTCACGTAACAGTCTATAGGATTCTGGTGCATTGCTCACGCTTAGTAAAATTGATTGCATAATGCGTAAACGTACTGAGGGGACTTTGAGGGAATCAAATGTTGAAGATGTTCTTGTCATTGGCTCCTGAAGGATGACAGCATCTTTCGCTTGTTCTGATTACATAATTGACTCAGTGATTGCAAAGCTGACTAGCTTACTCCAGTTATTGCTGAATTAGACTGCTTTTAGATGGTAGGAAGCAGTGTTAGGGATCCTTGCATCTAAAATTGGTTATTTGTAAAATACTCTTTATTTGCATATGCATGAGTATTGATTCTCTGGTCTGGACAGCTTTTAATTGACAGTTACGTGTTTTAAATATTTAAATATACATGATCTGTCCCTTAACTTATTGGTAATCATTAGAATTTAAAAGGTTTAAATGAAGACACGCTATAAATAATTTATGCTGTCATTTTTATTCACTTGTAATATGGCATTTTACATATTCAAAATTATTTGAATAGCATTGAAGACAAAACATTTGAATATTATGGTCTCACCATGACGACTATATGACTATCATGAGTTACCAATCCCACTATTGACATTAAGCAATGAATGGGTTAAAGCTTGTTGAAGGACTTCAAGACTCTGCGTACTAAACAAAATAGTCTGACATAAAACAATGGGACCACCAATCAGTGAAACCCACCAGCGCATTATTAGTACCCCTTCCCTCCCCCACAGAACTAAACCTCAGAATCAACATTATTCAGTGTGTTCAATTCAGCCATTAATTTCTTTACCCTCTTCACCAATATTCAGTGCTTAGCTTTGATGCCTCATCAGAATGGTTAAACGTACCCCCATCACTGAAGCGTTAAATCACCCTGCATCAGTCGTGCTAGCGTGCTACTCGGGCTGTAAGGTTAAACACACAGGCTCTCTTCATGGGGCTTATGAGGCTCCGACCCATGGACGCTCTTAAGTTAGTAGGGTTTCTTTATTCTGATGGGAACTGCTCCGGGTGGTCCTCCTCAGAGGAGGAGGAGCAAGCAGTCTGTTGGCTAAATTTGAAGTGGGGGGGACTTGGCTGGAATTGCTTTTCGTGGATTAATGCTATGAGCTGCCATTTCTAAAAGATGAAGCGTGTCGTTTTTACTCCAATAATGCCTATGAACTTAAACTTCTGATGTGTTTCATAAATTTCTCCACATCAGGGTTATTAATGTTTACCAAATCTATTAAAAAACTATTGCTAATTGAAATAAAGCGAAACATATAAACATTCAAGTTCCACGCTCCCTTAAAACTAGAGGTGCTTTACAATATTTAAAGCACGTCAAACATCACTGTACCACATTTGAGTCTGCGTGTCTGTTTCATGCAGTATGGATCATTTTTAGCCACTTTCAGAAGATAAGTATCAGCTATAGCAATAATGCTAAAATAGAAGATGAATTCCCAACCAAAAAGGGGATCTCATTTTTCAGTTCACTGATATCTGTGTTGCTGAGTTTCTTAGACCGACTATAAGCTTGGCAGCTCCCGGTCTGTCCTGCCACTAATTGGTTCCCCTTTGTGTCTGTTTGCTCTGGCTGTGTGTGTGAAAGGGTGCCGGACCTTACTATCACTTCAAGAGGTACTGCTTCTGATGGTGTAGTTTGGAAGAATGTGCTCCAGAGAACTTATTACCCGGACCCTGATGCTAATGAGACTCTTCCAAAAAGCAAAAATCCCAAGCAATTTTTTAGGAGCACCACTTTAACAATTTCCCCTCCCCGTGTAATGATATGCAAAATATGCAAGTTGTTTGTTGTTGACCTATATTTCTGCCCCAGTGAAATGTATCAGAGGGTGCTGGTGCTGAGGTTTGACCAGTATGGGATATTAAGTTTTTTTTGATGAAAAACTGTGCTTCCAGACATGCTACATTGCCAACAATTGGGCCAGACACAGTAAGCGCATAGTATGTAAGCAAACTTTTATTTTGAATATGATTTAATCAGCCCTATCATTTGTGTGTGTTATGTGTAAAAGCGTAATAAAATGTAATAGTATTACAATATAAAATTAAATATATACAGTTATAGACCTGTATATCATGCTGAGGATGTCTACTGGAATGAGTGGCTAAGCACACATAGCATCATTCTGAGTGCTCTAGTGCGTAAATTGTAGCTACCCATCCGTCTGTGTGTTCAGTGGGTGAAGTTTGGGTGTCTCTTGTGAAGCCTAATGAGATCTGTGGGGGTGAGAGTGTGAGAATGTGTATGAGATCAAGAGCGTTTGTGAGCGAGCGTGCCGGGAGGGTCATGGTACACTGTAAGACAATCCTGCTGTGAAGTATTAGTCTTGACCACTGAAGCATGTGTAAGACAAGAGTGAAAGGTTTTTTCCCTCTGTCTGTCATGTTCTGTTTGGCATGGTGAATGCAGCTTTTGAGGATACGAAATGTATTCTCCCCCCAGCATCCAAAACTAACCCTTTTAACTGGACTTCCTGGATAGTACAAAGGTTAAACTGGTCACATCTGACCACAGCATGTTAATCAGTGCCAATAAAGAACCATTGTTAGTCATTGACAAACATGTGGCACGTTATTATTATTATTTTTGTTTTTATTTCTGCTATAGAGGTAAATAAACTATTTAAACTAAAAGACCTGGGTAAGACTTCAAATATTGGCTAGTCCAGGCATTCTGTGGACATAAAGTGTCTTTCTCAAATGACAACCGTTTAAAAGCGGCTGTGTATTCTGCTAAAAAAACTGCTTTTTTTTTTTTTTACATTTTTTTTAATGGATTCTATTGCATACTTGGTTATCTTATATTTACTGACGTTACTATAGATTATCTTTGCCTTTTTTATTTTTGTTTTTCAAAGTAAAAATTCCATTGTAGCATTTAAAATTGTAATAAATGAACACAATGATGTCTTGTATCAGCGATCTCACAGGCTGATACACTAATGTCTACTGCAATATAATTTAGGGTTGCAATGGTATTACTACTTAATAAATGAAAACAGTAATCGCCTCTGATTGGCCATTGCATTCATAAGTTTACCAGAATGATTATAATGGTTATTATCACTTAATGCATCACTTTAAAAAAAAAGGGGAAATGATGGAACAAATAACCCCTATTAATAATTAGATAATAATACTAGTCCATTGTTGATGATAGTAATGAAAAATAATAAGAATCATCATCATCATCATCAGTCGATATCTCTGATCATCGTTGATACATGATACTATCTTCTATTGACACAACCCTAGTTTACATTATTTGTAAGAGATCGTTTTTGCCTTTTCACATCACAGCTCTGGATAGTTTGATTTTACTAGTAAACAAATTTGTAACTACGCATTTTCCAGTACCGTTAACCAGTCGAAAACATTTTTCCTTCATTTTGTGGCTTGTGTGAAAATTTCTGTAGCATTGACAACTTTCCCACTAAACAATCGACTTTGTCAGACGTTGAAATGACATCCCCTGACAGCCAGAATGAAAGTTTTTATGACGTCTTTTTATGACGTCTTTTGGACGTCCAGTACCAAAACTGGATGTCCAAAAGACGTCATAAAAACTTTCATTCTGGCTGTCAGGGGATGTCATTTCAACATCTGACAAAGACGATTGTTCAGTGGCTTGTTTTTTAGACAGCTGAGCAGCTATCACAGAATGCTAATGCTAACGAATAGACTTCTCCAGGCATTATAGACCTCCTTGCTTGTGTCTGGTTCTTGTTTCCTGTGATTAACAGAAACCTGGTCAACAGGAGAGTGCTGTGAGCAGGAAAACAGAGGACAGTTAATGCGTCATGCAGCTGGTGGCCTGCATTGACAAGTGTTTATACACAATTAAATATGTGTACATAGTAACCTGGCGACTTTTTGTGCCACTCCTTTGACAGCTGACTTGCATGGACTGAGATTATAATATTCATCTTAATTACATTTTAATTTAATCCTGTGAGGCATGAGTGTTCTGTTTTTTTATATATATGTTTATTTGTCCTAATTTAATGTTTTTATCATAACGAGCATGACAGAGTCTTATTTAATCTTATTTACATTTTAAAACATTCCTCATGCCTTTCTTGTATTCTAACCACCTGCTAGAGTTATAATTGCTATTATGTTTCACCATTAAATGCTGTTTTATTGCAAGAGTTAATGTCCCACGGTGTTGTCGAACACACAAGAGACCCCTTGCAGAGTCAAGGAAGTGTTGCTACAGTAATCCAAAGTCGATTAATCGACTTCATTTGCACAGCGAACACTTTTTCATTCATCAGAGCCCGCTTTTATGATGCAGTCGCCATAATGATTGCACGCATCAGCCATGATGGGGCTATTTAATGTCAAGTGTTAGCATATGAATATGAATAATGGGAATTCCCCTCCTGAATCATGATTCTTAATAGCAAACTACTGCTGCATCTTGGTAGTTAAAAGGTGGCTTGACCGAGAGCTGTGAAACAGCATTTCCTCAGGCACATTTGTGAATATTCAGCAATAAATTTGTGTGAACATGTTATGAATTCTTCTCACAGATCTCAAAGCAGCAGCCCTGTTAATGCTGTTGCTAAGCTACTGGCGAAGTGATGTCGTGGAAGGAATTCAGACTCCCTGTGCTGGCTATCAAGTGCTTTTCTTCATATCTTGTAAGCCTTTGTCATTGCCTTGTTGTTCATTTTGCCCGTGTCTATTTATTCTTTGTTTTTACTTTACACAAAGTATTTGATCCTATTTAAAATGGCAACAGATACTTTGTCACAGTTTGGTAATATTGCTCCTTGAAGCGAGTCCAGAGTAGTTAATACTGGCTAATCGCATTCCTAAAACGTTCTTATTTTCATCATAATTGTTCTTTTATGGAAGGGGCTGAGCTTCTGTATCCTCAGTATCCTCTGATACACTCGCTTTCAACACTCAAAGTTTTGACAGTGAGCAGTACTCGTCGAAACCAGGTGAATGTCAGTTTCTGTCCACATTAGGGCATTTGGAAGATAAGGCCTACAGCAGACTTCAAGTCTCCTCCCCTGGGTTGCTATGGGAACCACCCATTTCTCCGGTTCTTTCCAGGCGTAGCTATCAGTTAGGCTCGGTCATCTGTAGGGCTTCCTCCATTAGCAACGCTTCGCCAGACAAGTTCTGATTGACTGAATGCGTGACACAAAGAGAAGAAGTCCTTCATGCTCATGGGAGAAGGCCAATTAATCGGACAATGCTGATTTTCTGATTGGTTACACCGTTTTGATTGAATTACAAATGCAAGCTTGTGTTTGAGCTGGGTTTTGAGTACTCAAGGGGAGTAATGGCTACTTCAGACCCGGTCGTACACGTTTGCCTCCGGTGTCTCCTCACACAATGTGTGCTTTGTGTCTTTAAATCCTCTGGAAAGGACAAAATTACATTCCACTGACACGTCAAATGCCTTTCATGACAGTCGTGAGGGTTCTGTGGGTTTCCATAAAACATTTCCATTCTGTGTGTTGAAGAGAACAAAATCGTCACTTCCTGATTAACTTGCGCTAAATATCAGAAAGAAATATTGCATTTGCTGCAGTAGGAGAAGGCACATAATCATTTTTGCATATTATAAATTAAGAGCTTCTGAGCGCACAGACAGAATATGGTTATGTTATCTTATTTTTGGAGCCTGCTGCTTGGGAAAGCAGTTCTGAGAGTTAATTATAACAAAGCACTTTGATGAGACTGCATTATAAAATGTCAAAACTAGCATTAGTTTTAGTCCGGTTGGTCTTTTTTGATGCCTATTAAGCGAAAGTGTTTCCATCGTAGTTCATGCGCATGATTTCTTCTGAATAAGAAATTATCATAAAAGGTTTTTTATGCACATTTTTAGAATTCATGAATATTCTGGCTTTTCCATCCAGCTTTACAGAAAAAATTATGCAGTATTCCAAAATTTAAACAATAAAGGTGGATGGAAGTGGCTACAGCCACATAATGAAATATTTTAGTAATTAAAAATAACTTTTTAATATTGTTTTCTGTTTAAATGTTTTTTTATTTTAAAATGTAATGAATTTTTCGATTTAGGGAAAAGCACAGGATTTCTGGAAAAAATAGCGTTTTTTTTTTACAAATATTTAAATATTTATATATACAAATATATAAATATATAGCAATTTAATGCATTTTTTTTTTTTATAAAATTACTAGTTTGTATCCATTCCACTTCATGTTTCCATTACAATCTCACATGAATATGAGGCACATAACTGTGTGTCTAGCCATAGCATTGTTTCACAGTGTGTAAGTTTGGCACTGCAGTGCAGGGTTTACACCACAAAAGCCATGGAAACCCTGCACCAGGTCAGGCTTTCATTACCCCTGAGTAACCTATAACCCAGAGCCCGGTTCAAAAGTTTGGAGATTTTTGAGCCTGGAGCTGGTTAGATCTTCAGAAAAGGAGTGAATGCTTCTCCTCATAGTGTAATAATAAACAATAATAATACAAAAACATATTAGTCATATACCAAAAAAAAAGTGTTTTTGCATGCTGTTGACCTTTTTTCTCCTTGTGCAGGAATTAATTTGTTTCACTTCCTCTGAGAAGTTTTGTGGCATTAAACAACAGAACGGTGAAGCTTCCACTATGTCTACACGGGTAGTAACACTCCTTAAGTTGACAGACACTTGAAAAATACTTCAGTATTTATATGATGTTTTCAAACTAATTACGGGAGGATCACAAACAATTAATTAACGAGGCTGGCTTTTCATTTCTCAAATCTCATCATCCTATCAGGGCAAGAGAAACCTCCTGTAAATAGTACAAGCCCCCTTACCTTGAAATCTCATTCATAGCATCCCTTCTCCACCCTGACTCCACCTGTTCATACTTTCCTTCCTCCGGGGGGAGCGCTTAGGGATCGGGCAGGACGCTGAAGAACGGACAAAAAAGGGTTAAAAACCTGAGCTCTGAGCCCTCTCCCCGGACAGCACAAGTACGAACTTGTGAAATAATATACGTAATATTAGTCTGTGTACACAGTTGAATTGATAGTAACAATGTAAAATTATTTTGCTATTTTTCAATATAATTTATATGAAAGTATAGAATTTTTATTTTTGATTTCAGTTTAAAATAAACTATTAATGATGAAGTTTTGCTTTCTTGACGCTGAAGTGTAGACCGTTGTAGACATTTTTTTGTTGTTGTTGTGGAAAAACTTTAAATAGTAAAAAAAAAAAAGATGTTATGTGGCTTTGGTGTTCATCATAGACTGGATATTTAGCAGTACATGCAGTGTGCACTGACAAGCAAACATGAATCTAAGTCTTACCTGTCTCTGAGAAGGATTGCTTATGAGCTCCTGCAGATTGAAGACACACAAACCCAGACAATGTTCCTCTAAAGCCCTAATATCTTCTGCTCAAACCTCAGAGTGTGTCAGCTCTACTCCAAACACAGCTCTGTTTCCTTGGTTACTACTGTGTGGCACTATGGCACTAAGAGATATTGCATAACGTGTGCAGTTTGGGCGCTAAAGATTAGTGGGCTCTGTTCTCTCTGAACTGTCCACCCACATTCATTTTTCACTAATGAACCAGTATATGACTGACTCTCATACACACATTATCATTTCGAATTATGCACATCTGAACAAGCTTATTTCTTGTGTTAAGATATATAGATCTGTGCTCACCATTGCCATTTAGTATATACATGTATGAGTAACCCAGCACATTGCAGACACGCATTGATACTTCTGTCACTTCACTCTGCTGAAGTGCTAAGAAATATTCAGAAAGTAGGTTGGATTTTGTGCAGTGTGTATGTGTTGCAGTCTAAAAACTCTCCCAATCCCAGTTCACATTTAATTGCGTGGGATGACACAAACAAGATTTTTTAATTACACTTGGACTGGGTCAGCAGACTAGAAAAGTCAGATCAGACTCCTTCCAGCAGACTATTCTCTGACCCGAACGAAAGTTCAGTGGATCGCTGTGTTTTGAGAATAAAGCTAACTTAACTAAAAATATAAGGCACTGGGTTACAAAGCTTATGCTTAATACTTTTTGATGGATTGAATATTTGTAAATGTAAGGCATTTTTAATTTTAAAATCATCCAAGTTCAAATTTGTTCCGCCAGCTAGAACTGATTATGCTGTAGTTTACCCTAAAACGAAAACTGTAAGACTTTCATTCATCTTCCAAACAAATAAATTAGGCCTACTTAAAAAAAAAAAAAAAATATTGTGAGATTAAATCAGACTTATTAAATCAATTTTGACCCTGCAAAGACAGCAACACAACTAACACATTTAAGCCCATTTATAAGAACACTGATAAAATGGTACATGTGACATCCGTGGTCCAATCATAATTTTAAGAAGCTACAAGAACACCATTTGTGCGCAAAGAGAAAAAAAAATGTAGGTCCTATGGGTTTAGAAGGACATAAGGGTAATCAGTAGGCCTAAATCATTTTAATTTTGGGGTGAATCGATCCCTTAAAATTTAGTCAGAAAATGTAGTCAGGTTTTGTCTTTGTTCATTTTTAATCCAAGTTTGGGTCTCGACTCTTAAATTGAGATCAAAACATTGAGGCTACAGAGATAAAAGGGATTTGCTAAATGTAACTTATCGATGAAAGTGTTCTTTTGCTTCCTGGAAAACTGGCAGATTGCCCGGCCTACAACCTGTGATCTTCATGCTGTTTTACACTATTGATCTGACAGCATTCACATTGCTACCAACCAGTTTGCACACGCATAGTCAGCATTTCTAAAATCTTGTTGTTGTTGTTGTTGTGGAACAATGCAATTAATCATTGAAAACTGAAGTTATTTAGAGGAAGATTGTATTGTTAAAAGCCACATAACGCAGATTGTTGTTTTACTACCTGTTCATTATTGCTGTAGGAATTTCCATGCATTTGTTAACAATTTGTTAACAATCTTCCTCATTTCTTTTCAAAAATGAAATGCCTTTGGCTGAAAATTGAGTGTTTAATCATGACATTATTCATTACTGTCACTCTATTCCCCAATTTGATACTGTAAAGCAAATATAACGTGAAATTGCGGATAGAAATGTTCCTGTTAAAAATATATCTTTTTTTTTAAACTTTGTCAGACGATCCTGAAATGTTGTGAATGTGTCACAGCTTCCACAAAAATCTCTGATAGTGATAAGAACTGTTCACCAAATCAGGATCCTATAAAAAACATTCTAATAACACAGAAGACTGGAGTAATGAGGCAACTTAGGAACATGCAAATGGCAAACTCTACTGGAATCAATAGTGTCTAGAGTCACTGCTCTAGTTTTGTGTTGTGCACATGAGTGTTGGGTT
The DNA here is from genome assembly GCA_032353835.1 of Enteromius viviparus. Lineage (NCBI taxonomy): Eukaryota > Metazoa > Chordata > Actinopteri > Cypriniformes > Cyprinidae > Enteromius > Enteromius viviparus. The sequence continues at coordinate 6,669,364 of JAUCNO010000795.1, forward strand.
TGAGTTGATTGGCCTTCTATGATATTGGCAAATCCCTGGCAGCCTTTAATGGCTCAGTGCCTTCATCATTTGTTACTTTCATGCTGTTTTTACCTCAGTAGTCAACTCATGCTCAATGTACTCTCTGTACAGCTTTTGTAATTAATTAAGCCCCAGCCAGCCAGCAAAGCTCATGTTGTACCCCACCATCTGAAGCACACCAAGTTACACTCCATTCCTTTATGATGGTTCAAGAAGTAGTTTTGGCAGGACACTGGCTGCTCTAGGATCTGCTGCCAGCTTTGTCTTGTAAAAGAACTGCATGGACTGGAGACATGAGGAAGTGAGAGGAAATGAGGGTAAGCTGAAAAAGTTCAGGGCTTTCAATAAACTGTGGGGATAAAATGTATTGTAATCCCGATACTGTGGTGCTTTCAGAGTCCAAAATTGTTTATGGATCAGGCCGGCTTAAGTTATGAGGTGCCCTTATCTCGGCGCCCTTTTGATGTAATAATATGGAGGTTGTTGAAAGCAATCTCAGGGCCGGTGTTGTGCTAACCAGTCAGGCACCCCACTGAACAGCCTGACGAGCCAATGGTGGGCCGGCACAAAAGCTGCTTTGTCATAAAGCTAGCAGGGGTCGAAACCCAGCCGGCATGATTATACAGAGTAGTTATTATCAGACCAAGTCAAAGGCCAATCTGAAATGTACACTATAGTGTTCATGTGAGTCTTTTGTTAATGGGTCAGTGACCTGTGTTTTATCTATTCCTTTTTCCAGATATGCTTAAAAAAATTAATGTATACATACTTTGACTTGAAAATGATCAGCAGGTTTTTAGTTTCTGTATCAAAATTCATTGTTACGTATTTGTTAACGTAGTAGTTTAGCTGCAGTGCATCCATTTTTTTTAAATGCCATCTTTATTAATGCATTTATATTTATAGTAATGTTCTATTTATGAGTTACTAAATTCCTTTTTACCTTGGTATAACGTATTTGTTTTCTTAATGAATACACAACATTTTTTTAGAGTGAATGCATTACAAACCAAACTTTTATTGAGTTAAATAAATAAATAAAAACAATAGAATTTATAATATATTAATAATTTATATATAAGCCCCAAAAAATATTTCTTAAAATAAATTTTTCAGATAATATGCTAGTTTCCTTTTTTTATTGTAGACTTGTAGAAATGGGACTTGATTATATTAATTATTTTATTAATTCTGTTAACTGTTAAGAAGTTCTATGTTGCAGTTCTTATTTTTAAATGGGTTAATTAAAATTTCTGCTTTGGTTGTTGGATCCCAGTTGAGTTGAAACCCTTGGTTGGATTTTTCCTCTCACAGATGTGGATGGAGGCCTTTGAGACCGTGATCATCTCACTGCTGCTATTCTAAGCTTGCATGACGTTGGTTTGGCACCAGGTGAAATGCATCGGTGTAAACACACTGATGGGAGCAAAATGGGAGTACACACATTCCCTGAGCAACCCAACAATGACTCCTTGAGGTGAGACCATAGGGAATAAAGCCAGAGCTGGAAAAATCCAACAGCCCACTTTGTGTCTTGAATTGCTGGTAAAAAATTCTTTACCGTCAAGGTTCGTTATCTTTTTCTTTCCGATAGGCATCACAGATCTCTCTTGTGAATTGTACAATCTTTGTTTTGTTCTAAGGTCGGTTGTCTGCCGTTTTTTTTTTTTTTGAGGAGTACAATACTCAGCGTCTGTAATATACTGATGTGTGGTTTTTACTCTGAACATGAAAAAAGGAACCGTTTCTTGAATTTGTGTCTTTTTTCTGCGTCCTTGTTCTCCTTTGGCTTTTTCAATTTCCCGCTTAAATGAGCAAGCTAGCGTGCAAAATTGGTAGGTGTCCTTCTTCGTAATCGACAATGTGTACACTCTGCATTTTAAAAAGTGTTGACAGCTGTCTTACTGTGCACTTTTCTGAGCCATAATCTGCAGTCATTCTGTATCAAATTAATTGTATTCAGTGTTTAGGATTTATTGTTGCATGCTGGCATTTCCCATGGCTTCAAATAAGATGGACAATTAATTGTCGGCCCCAGTGTAAAGTGACTTGGTTTAGTGTTTCCTCTTTGGCACATGTAGAGGAGTCAGCAGTCAGCGAAGAGGCTGAGTAATGGGTTCGAAGGTCACTGTTCGCGGCAGGCTGACATTTTCTCTGGTATTAAAGTGTTTTGATGGGCCCATCACTCTTTTTGATGTGGATTACAGCAGGATTGAGAACGAAGATTAGAAGGATGGCTATCTTCTGCCCTCCAGCTGCGTTTTTCTCATATTGCTTCACTGAGCCTGGTCTAAGAACAGCAGGAGGGCGGCTCATCTGAGGTCCTCAATCAGTGACCGTAGACTCACTCGACACATATGAGCGAAAGCTATGAAGTACTGCCTTTTGTAAGCTATATTTACAGGTAGGAATACAACATGGCAGGTATGAATAATTTTTGGTGTGACATCTTGTTCAGTATTACACCTTTGTCTGGATTTCTGGAAGGCAGTTTAGATTTCTGTTTTTGTTTGACATCCAACAATTACAACTGAAAGAAAGTAAAAAAATAAATAAATGTTCCCCACCAAGAAATAACCATTATAATAACCAATAATCAAATAACCAAGTCTTTAAATATTTGCTCAGTCATCGGTGAACGCTCACTTGACTTTGGTTTTAAATCATTTGATTTGACGTCATGATGCCTTGGAAACCTTTTCAGAAGTTTATTTACAAGGTAGCGTACGATAACATGATGAAGTCACTGACCGGCTTATTACATGCACAACTGTGTATGAACAGAACTAGCCTATATTAAATAGATAATTCATTCAAATATTAAATAATTTACTTAGCCTCATATCGTTCCAAAGCTAAGTGACTTGTTTCTGTGTTTGCGCAGAAGATTGTAATAGAAGTTTGGATTTGAAGAAGTGGAATACATAATGACTGAAAGACTAAATGTCTCTTTAAAGGGTTACTTCACCCCAAAATGAATATTTTGTCATTAATCACCCCTATGTTGTTCCAAATCTGTAAAAGTTTTTGTCTATCCTCGGAACACAATTTAAGATATTTTGTATGAAAACCAGGAGACTTGTTACTGTCCCATTGACTGCTAAGTAACTGTATGCAAAGAAAATGAAAATAACAGCATTAATTCCAAAATTCTTCTCCTCTTTGTCTGTCTGCATCACCATAGCACCATTTTGGAGAATATCCACTGTATGCTCATAGTTTACGTGGTTCTGTGTCAGCCGTACCACAAAGACACACTGTTTTTATTCTAAACGTGAATGCACGTAGAAATAGAAAACGTATCTGTGTGTTACAGCTGACAAAGAATTGCTTATGCTATTTGCGTGCAGTGGATATTCTCCAAATGGAGCTATGGAAATGCAGAAGGACATAGAGGAAACAAATTATTAAATAAATGCTTTTATTTTCATTTTCTTTGCATACAAAAAGTATTCTTGTTACTTGATTAAATACTGATGGAATCACTCATTATTTGGCAGTCACTGGTGCAGTCACAAGCCTCCCGGTTTTCATCCAAAAAAAAAAAAAAGATCAATTGTGTTCCAAGGATGAACTAAGGTTTTATGGGTTTGGAATGAATTGGGGGTAAGTGATTAATGACAATTTTTTTCATTTCATTAAATGTTTTGAAACATTTTTCTTCCGAAGTGTAGAGGTATCCTCTGAATGTGTCTATAAATCTAAAGACAAAAATATCACACATTAACAGTCTTTTATGGCTTGTGACTTGTGTATAAATATGCAATAGAGCAATAATGCATGCTGCATCTACTTAACATATCATTTACCAGTATTCCCTTGGTCAGCAAGAGATGAGACATCTGTGTGTCTCTTTGTGGATGAAGTGCTGCATAATGGCTGTGCCGCACAGCAAAGGTGCTCTGAATCCTAATGCCAACCTGGATTGGTGTTCAGCTGCGCAGGAAGGGAGGGTCATTTGGAAGAAAATGCATTAAATAGAAGAAAAGACCAAATGTACAATAGTAAAACCAAGAAAAAAGAGAACAAGCCCTGAAGATAGTGGCATTTGATTAAGCCCCCTGTTCATCAGTCGCCTATGTTCATTACTTCTTGGCAGTAATATAGGTGATTTTGCCATGACACAAGGTCAGGCTAATGCTGAGGATTTTGACAATGACATTCAAATCTTGCCTGGGAAAAGCTTGCTCAGGCACAAGGAATCTGTATTCAGATAGCGCTAACCCACTTAAATATTCATCCAGAGCAGTGCAGGCTGGTTAAGACTGTCCGTGTGTGTTACATTAATGGTACTGAGTGCACCTGGCATTGTGTTTTCATTAGGAACCAACCACTTAGTGAAGAATCTTTCATTTTTTTGATAGTTTCTTACCTGCCATCCTTTTATATTTGCTCTTTCATGCTCATCCTCAACCTATTGTGACACAATAAAGGCTTCCTATCTGACAAGAACACCTCTGGCCTTATTTGCACGCTTTGTAAAGCTTAATTTTATACAAAATGTGAATTCATCCCAACCCTGAATTGCTTTTGACACACACTTTTGTACAGAAGTATTCAATATCCAGAAGATAGCACGCAATGTATTTAGGTGTACATCCCTATGATTAAGTCTTTTTTTATTATTATTATTACTATCGCAGGAGAAAATAGTATATTGGATTGAAAATAGGGTAATGATGCTATGAGAATTTGCATGCTTGTCCGCTTGAATGCCGGTTGGACTTTAACAGGTAATCGAGCACGCCAATAATTATGCCTCCTTATAAAGGCATGCACGAAATAGGTTCCTGAAATCATAAATGTGCTGAATCAAACACACACTCTGCAAATGCGGTTTTTCAGATCAGCATAACAACCCTGTGTTGGTTGAGTAATGCAAATCTCTCTCTTGGCTTTCCTGTGGCCTAAAGATCTATTCAGTCGGGCCTGGACTGCAATAGGTACACAGAAAACAGGACGCAAAAGGGAAACAGAGGCTGTTCACATCCCTCCCTCCTGCCCTCCTCCACAACCTGGCTCAAGTTTCACTGCAAAAGTTGGAAGGCTTTTTGCAAAGAAATAACAAAGAACAACATGATCCCTTGCAGAGTGTCTGGGAGTAAAAACTGAGTTGCTGGCCCTCTTTGTTTACATAGTGTTTGGTGTGTCTTTTAGTTATAAACATGCAAATTAAGTAATTATTAATGATAGGCTATTTTGCCTCATTGAGGTTGAGCAGGAGTATAACTTGCATTTAAACCATGTGGGGTTAGTATCCTATGGGAATAATTACAGAGCGGGATTTTCTGCTGAATGGTTTGTTGACATTTAGGCTCGTTCATAACCCGGGTCATGGAGAGTTGCTTAAGAGCAGCCAGTTGCATTACAGAGTTATTCTATTGCATTTTTTTCCCTTTAGTTTTTATTGTTAAAAATGTATTTTGACCGATTGTCTGTGGGTCTAATATACTGCCATTAGACATAGCTCATGTCTTCGATCTGCCTTCGACATATGTATAATATCCATCTTGTGATGAAAAAATAAATATATCTGAGAATGGCTGAATTGTAAAGAGATGGTGTTAATAATTCCTATTCTGATTTATTTAACTCTCTCAAAATAGTTTGTTACCAGACTATAAGCAAATGCTAATTATTAAGGATCAGCTTTATAATCTATCATAGTTTTACTGACCTAATTTGTTCTGCTTTGCTCTGTTTCATATGTGATACAAGACCCAGGTTGTAATCCTGATTATAAATCTGGAAAACTTTATCAGAGATTTTAATTTAACAAAGCCTTCTTTATTTTTATCTTGTACAGTAGTAATCAGCCCTCTAAGAAATGTAAAAGATGTCATGTGATGTACTGTAGTTGACTGTGGAGTAGGGATGCTCATTTCGGTTATTTCTAATAACCGACAACCGACGCTCGTTAACCGATTATTAACCGGTTATCTGACAACATTATTTTAAATGAGAATTGAATTCAAAGGATAGCGCCTGTGACCCGTTAAAAATAATAATATTAATATCAAAGATGGCAACGTCCACAAAACTAAGTCTTAACACTTTCTGACATGACAGGCGCGA
>JAUCNO010000795.1:6676508-6697868 GCA_032353835.1 Enteromius viviparus
CGTTTAACTGATTGTGTTAATCGGTTAAACTTCAAATCGGTCGGTTAACGGTTAAACGGTTAAAATGAGCATCCCTACTGTGGAGAGTGTTTTAAACCTTGTAGGCTAAAAAAGGTAAAGTTCAGTGATTACAATTAATGCTGATGTGGACTCAACCATGATTCGATCTATTAAACATAATTACTCAAAAGCTACACTAGTCTTGATCTCGATCTACTGATGCTTAATGCTGCTCTCAGAAGAACACCCCCCCCCCCCACCGTAATTTTACAATGTGCAATGTGTTTCATTTATATGCATTGAATAAAAATTAATGTAAGATTGACATTGAAACATTTTTTTATTCCTAAATGTGTTGTATATTTTGAGACTGAAGCAGTAATACGTGCTCCAAAAATGCATTTTATTTACAAGTTTAGATTTTTTTCATGTACTGTATGTCACATTGTATTTATAAACAATCTGTCAAACTGTTGCAATTAATCATACAGAACATATTTCTTTTAATATTGGAATAAAACTGGAACTTAAGAAACAAAATGTACATGTTTGTTAAACTTTTAACAAATTGTTGTTAAATTGAGTAATTTTCATGATTTATTTAGATTTTTTACAATTTAATTTAACCATTAAAGCAGGGTCCAGAAAAAAACAGAATCCAGAAAGATTGAAATGGAAAAATAAAACTGAGTCTGGGAAAAAAATAAAATGGGGTCCTAAATACCAAAACCAATCTCACATTACTTCACAACAAAGCCTGAGTGGCTTAGACGAGATGGATGCCGTGTCAGTTCAGCCTTAATAATGGGGGCTGTATCTTGTCCAAATCTTGCATCTTGTGCCCATCTTGCATGTGTTTCTTGTTCCCACTCTGAAGAACGCTTCCTCCGGGCAAGCTCTTTAATATCTGCTGTGATTGCAGTGGCTCTTCATCACTATGGCACTCCAGATTCAAGGAGCACAAGAGCTCTGCCATCCTGACATCTTGATACGCACATTTGCCCCATCTTCCATTCAGAGCAGACAGAAACAGCACTGAAAAGGACTTTGGGAACTGCCTGACTCGTATAAAAAAAGATGCCGTGTCTATTGTCGGCTGGTTGCTGGGCTATGTGTGACGATGTTTGCTGTGGACCGTTTGTGCTCAGCAGGCCTCTTTCTTGCTGACACGACCCCCTCCTCTCCCGCTGCCCTGCCCCCAGCACTGCTATGGAAACTGGCACAGCTGAAGACCCATGCCCTGCTCTCACTGAAGAGTGTCACTGACAAAAGTGTTTAGACATGCCTGAATGCCAAAAGCTATGCTGTCAGAACCACGAAGCATGACTTTCTGATTTTCCAGATTTTTTAATGTACAGTAGTTCTTGAAATGTGAAATTTGCCCAAGCCTGTGTTCTATTATTTGTTTATTATTTAGAATAACAGTAAAAATAACAGTACAACTCATTATAAGCAATCTAAGAGATTTTGGGGCAGTGCTGGTCCCTAATTACTGAAGTACTTGAATATGGAAGTGTTCCAAACCAGTATGCCTTTCTTTTATAATAGAAGTAAATGAAAATGAGTACAGTCAAGCTCCAAAACCTCAAAAAATATAAAAGAAGTGATCCTTATTATTTCTATTGAAGCCATACAACATCATTGTGCATCTTTTTTAGTCAGATGTTTTCAATGAACTGGTTAATTCTACTCTAATTTCTACTCTTCTGTGTCAGTTTTCAGTTACTGTGAGATGCTGATGATGCTGGAGCTGGTGTTCTGTTTATATCCATTTCTTTTACAATGTAGTGTCAATGAAGTGTTATAGATTTAGTGGAATGGACTTTCACTGGAAAGACAACAACCTGTCAGGTTTCATTAAAAATTATCTTTTTGTGTGTGTGTTTAAGATGTACAAAAGTCTTGTTTGCAACATAAAAGGTTGTGCAGGCCTGAGTGATGACAGACTTCTTTCTTCTATAGCGGTAGACACGAGTAACCGGTAGAAATTTGTCAACCGATTTTGGTCTATGGTCTTAATCACGATTGAGATCACGTGACATTGCACATTATGTAACCACACAATACACATTAATTTCGACAACGGAAGGAGCAGTGTTGCCAACTTATCGACTTTATCGCTATATTTAGCGACTTTTCAGACCCCCTTGGTGATATTTTTCCAAAAAAGCGTCAAGTCTAGCGCGCGCACACCCATCGCTGCAGCAGCGGTGAGTTCACTTAAACGTTACAAAACCAACAACGAGGAGATTCTAAAGAAAAAAGGTGCATCGGCTGTGGTGTGGAATTGGTTTGGGTATAGGAAAAGTGATACGAATGAGACGAACCTGATTTGCAAGGTGCAAAGAGCACTGTTTTAGCAAGCGGTGGAAACTTGTATACTGTCAGGCACTATGTTGGGACCTGTTGTTCTGAGAAAAAAACACTTACAATACATTTCAGTAAACAGTATGGTTGTTTTTTTGTTTTGTTTAAAATTACATTATACGAAACAGTTTCTTTGTGTTTGAAATTTTATTAATGCATTTTCAGATACAAATTTCTGTATTGTGATATATGTTGTTATTGAGGTAGAAAATTGCTTCTACCGTCATGGAAATTTTGGTTTTAAAAGTCTTCTGAAGGTGGTGTTTGAATTAATTTAGTGAATTTTGATTGTTGTTTTAGTCTGTTTGTTGCACATGCTGTCCGTTGGCATTAGAATAAACAACTTTGAAACTAATTTTATTGTACTTTTTGTGCTTGTCATCCCCAGTCGTCATTCACTTTTGATATCATTGTAATATCAGTCAGATGCATTTTAAAACTTGCATGAAGGCAAGTAAATGACAACGTTGTTTTCATTCTTGGGTGAACTACTTCTTTAAGATTTCTCCAGGCAGATGTCTGCTTTCTCTGAACCCAGATAAAATGCAAATGTACTGTCTCTCATTGCTGTTGGGCCTGATTGCTGTCTGGGTGACAAAAGGTGGAGCAGGCAAGAATAGAGGCCCTGCGTTTTGTATTTGCATCAGAAAGCCCTATCCCAAGGACCCCTTTTTTTTTTTTTGCCTGTGTTTAGCTTTTTGTTTCTTAGCCCAAAAGCGATTGTTATTAATGTAGAAAGAAACCTCTCAACAGCTGTATAAGAGCCACATTAAAAAGAGAATGTTTCAGAGCTGTGGCATTTTAAGAGGATCCTTTTGGGACATTTCTCACAATATATGCTGCTTGTTTGGCAGAGTTATAAGCTTCAGGGGCTCGAATGTGCTTGTCAATGTATTATACTGGTGTGTTTGTTGTGATGCTTTTGAATGACATGGCGTGGGAGTCATTGTTATCCACCCTGATAATATTATCCATAGAACAGTACTGAATATCTACATGTGGGAAAACATAGCTATCATGCTGTTTTGTGTTTAATCTGCTGAAGTAATAGGCCTTATTTATGTCATTCAAAAGAATTCATAAACAGCTTGGTATTAGTGATTGAATATGGTTGAGATGTTCAGACTGACTTGATCTTGTTGGCGATTTGCGACCGTTCAGCTTGGGTGACTGTTGGTTTCTGGCAGTGAATCAGAATGCATGTCGTGACTTACAGAACATGTCAAAGGGGAATATGGAGTCCTGCCTGTTGGCAATATGTTATAGATGAGCAAAACTGAATGATCACATTAAATATTCATCTTCTCTTCTACTTTTAGAACTTTAGGGAATGTCATCTCTTAAATATATTACTATTATTACAGTATTCTGGAAACGATTAACTCCTTAATGTTAAGACTTTTTGAGATGTGTAGTCTAAGTAGTCCTGCCTTATAAAATATTTTTTGTGCTTGGAATGACAAAGATCTTGAATATTTGGTAGTCTTGACCGATATATATATATATATTTTTATTTTTTATATTTTATTTTTTTGACAACGAGCTGTGTGCTCAGTCGCTGCTGTTCTCAGTACCTTCATAATATAAAAATCACACCTTAAACATATTGGACAATAGGTGAAAAAACGTATCCACCAATGCCGATATTTGAAAAATTCCAAAAAACGGCAGATATATCGGCCATGACAATATATTGATCGACTAGTAATATTTGCTTAAATATAACATAATAAATGTTTCATTTTTTATGCTTTCAGTGGTCAGTTTGCCGTGGTGAAGAAATGCCGCCATAGGGCGACTGGAGTGGAGTATGCAGCCAAGTTTATCAAGAAAAGGCGCAGCAAATCTAGTCGGCGAGGGGTCTCCAAAGACGACATTGAGAGGGAGGTCAGCATCTTGAAGGAAATCCAGCACCCCAATGTCATCACCCTGCACGATGTGTTTGAAAACAAGAATGAGGTCATTCTCATCCTGGAGCTGTGAGTCATTGTTTTTCCTTGCATTTACTGAATCATGAAATCATTAACGGCCTTCGTTTCTAAAAGCTAAGAACTCAGACTGGTAATAGACACTATAGTACATGAACAACTGGCTCTTGGAGAGATCTGGAACATGATAGTATAAATGAATGTATAGAAGAAATTTTCAAGGGCTTCTTGCTGAATTCAGTAGCACCAACCTTTACTTCCAAAGCAAATACTTGACAAGGTCAACAGTGGGGGGATGAGGAGAACCAGTCCATTGAGTATGTGAACCAGTTTTGCCTGTTGTACTGTGCACACTTCTGCCAGTGTGTTCAAAGAGAAAAGATACGTACTGATGTCTGTACTGCCTTAACAATACTGGTACTCAAAGACAAAGACATTTGATGGACTGATAAAGAAAAGTTTATTTTAGGTAATATGTGCATTAAATGTATACAAAGCCATTTTACATAACCACTTGCTGAAGGTTACATCCTGACTAGACTTGTTTCTAATAAAACTGACTTTACATTTGTTTGATTTTTTTTCTTGAACATCATTATACATGTGTGTGTACATGTCTATATGCATATATACATTCCATATAAATGGAAAAACCTGCACTCTATTAGTGCTAGGATCTACTAATGCCATATTGAATCACTTCCTAGAGTAAACAGTCTAACTTAAAACCCAACAGGGAGTCTAACATTGCAGTCTAACATTAAATTGTGACCCAAAGGAGAAAAAATAAATAAAAAATAGCAGTCATTGAGTCACTCATCATTATTACACATCATTATTGTGTGTAATTCCTCATTATCTGTTTCTGAGCAAACAGGTTTTAAAATATGCTTTTATTTTAAGAAGGCTTGTAATTTGATAATTTGCAATTTCATAAATACAACAAGTACACAAGTCAGATGTGTTAACGGAATCAGTGTCTTGAATGTTAAACCTTTACCTTTTCAGCATAAATGTTTACTTACACATAGATTATCTGAAGGAAGTGTCTTTCCCCAGAACCTCTTGAATTGTCTCCTCACCCAACTGGTTTTCTTTGCTTCTTCATAACATGTGACAAAGGGCGTCCCTGCAGCTATGTTGTGAGCTCATATTTGTTACACATTACACATGAGTGAAGCTATTTTGTTTACTAACTGAGGCATCTGGAGTTAAGTACCTTGCTTAAGGAGATAACCACACAATCCTGACCTCGACAATTAAGGTCAAGTTTCATTTTCAGGTCATTTGGCATCCTCTCAAAACCTTAGTGCTGCCAACTAATACTGTGAAGTGAGATGTTAAAAGCTATAGCGTGTGTTGTTTTTGTTTTAAAGTCTCAGATGGCATACTCATGGACCGCCCACAGTCCGTTCTCTGACCGTCTGAGGCATACAAAAATGGCAGAAATCCGATTGGCTAGCGCTATACAACTTCCAAAAATTAAAACATGGCTTCTTTTTTTTTTTTATCAGTTTGCTTGGAAGCGAATTCACAATTACAAGGTAGCTGGTTGTTAAAATGATCGCTTTTGAGGAATAACTAAGATCCGCTCTAAATGTTGTTCAGATGGTCTTTTCTTGATTAAGTGGCTGGTCCTTTGCCAGAGCAAGCTGTAATGAGGACTAGACGAGTCAGAAATCTGGCAACGAGACTTGTGTTGTTCAGGGTGGGGGCTGGTGTTATTCTTTCTTTTTCTGTGAAGGAAACAGAGACATATCTGCTGCTGGTGTTTTTGCAGCTGGGTGGTTCATCGCTGCACTTGCTCAACCTCACCATAAGCAGCAAGCGTTATCATGTCATCAGCGTGCAGCTGGTTTGCAGCTTCCTTCTGTTAAATAAATATATGCCCAGATCCTGTTGGTCCTCTACCAGAAGCCATGATAATAGCACTGAGAACATCAGTTTCTGCCAGAGTGAATTACTCAGAAACATTATAGAGATTTGGTTCTTCTGTTTAATTAGCTAGACTCACTCAATGTTCAGTTAAAGTTTATTATTATTTTTTATTTATTTATTTATTTATTTAAACCTATTTTAAATTATTTATTTTACCCAATTATCCATGGTCTTTTATCTATTGTCCACATTTCTGTTTCTGTATTGTCCATAATTCTTAATAATTTGTCCATCGTATGAAACAGGTTATTGTGTTCTTTGTTGCTGTCTTGGCCAAGTCACTTTCGTGTTTAAAGGAGTAGTTCACCTGAAAATGTTGTCATCATGTACTCACTCTTATGTCGTTCCAAACCCGTATGAGTTTCTTTCTTTTGTAAAACACAAAAGAAGATATTTTAAAGTGCCAAACACTTGTTGGTCCCCATTGACGTCCATAGTAGAGAAAATAAATACTTTGGAAGTCAAAAGGGACCATCAAATGTTTGATTACCTTCTCTTATCTTCAACATAAGAAAGAAACTCATACATGTTTGAAACCATGTGAGGGTGATGATGAAAAAAATATAATTTTGGAGTGAACTATTCCCTTTAATTCTTCATTAGTTTTGTCTTGGTTAAATGACGATTATTAACTAACCAGTTCTGTTTCAAGTGTCAACATCTTTCCTCTCTCTACACAGTGTGGCAGGTGGGGAGCTCTTTGACTTTCTAGCTGAGAAAGAGTCATTGAGCGAAGAGGAGGCCACCGAGTTCCTCAAGCAGATCTTGGATGGAGTCAGTTACCTACACTCCAAACAAATTGCCCACTTTGACCTGAAGGTACTGAGACATGTTTGAGTTTCACCCCAATGCCAGACTGTGGTGATTAGCATCCCTGTGGACCAGCGACAACAAATCAATTTAGTTGCTTTTATCCTCCCTGCTGGTTATCCACTTATTTCCACCCTTTACATAATTGCTGGGCATCCCAGAAAATCAGTCCCAGTAATCTTTTGACAGGTTTTATTGCAGAATTGCATTATTCTAGCAGTCTCTGTTTTGAAAGTTTCAGATGTAGATTGAGTTTTTACCTCCCACTGAAAACCACTTAACCTGAATAACCAGTCTAACTGAAAGACAAACTTTACAGCAGCCAACATTCACATTAACCAACTTAACCCAGACCTAAAGAATAAAATAAAATATTCAAACTGTCACGTAGTTGCTCATTATTAGCTTTTTATGTCTAATCCTTCGTGTTACTCCAGCAACAGGTGTTTATGTAATTGGATGCACTGCTTTCAGAGCAGTCATCCATGCAGCTTTCCCTAACATTTCTGTAAAATATTTTGAAGTCATTGGAGCTTTTAAGAGATTAGTCTGTGCATGAATAAAGCCCACTGAAGAAAGTATTGTTTCTATGGAATGTCCAGGCAGGGATCTGTTACTGCCAGGCTTGAGTATGCCTGTGCTTTTTAGTGAACCTTTCTCTAGCTTTGCATGTGATTTTCATGTGTTATGGCAGATTTCCTGCTCTCCTTCTCTCACTCCTGCTGTCTTTGTTCTGCACCTATCATTAGTTTCTCTGATTCTCTCTTTTGCATTGTCCCTCCAATTCTTTCTCTGTTCTTATCTCTCTCAGCCGGAGAACATCATGCTGTTGAACCAGAGTGTGCCTCACCCGCGCATTAAGCTCATTGACTTCGGCCTGGCCCACAAGATCGATTTTGGCAACAATTTCAAAAACATCTTTGGTACCCCAGAGTTTGTAGGTCAGTATCATCCGCTGGTCAGTCTATAGAGATGTGTTGTAATTACACCCGCTCTTATTGTTATGGTTCTCTGTCCAATCCTCTCTTTTCTTCTTTCATGTGTAATCTGAGCCACAAGCCTGCCTGACATAACTGTAAAGAAACCCCATGGATCACTGCTTTGTGACCCAATGAATCCTGCAATAGTTCAAGCGTAAATATTTAGTGCTGTCAAATGATTAATCGCATACAAAATAAAGGTTTTTGTGTGGATAATATATAAGTAAAAACTGTGCATATTTATTGTGTGTGTGTAGTGTATATATTAGGGCTGCACGATTTGGGAAAGATGTGCGATTGCGATTATTAAGGTCAAAATTGCGATTGCGATTGCGATACGATATATAAGTGGTTGGACTCAACTTGCTTGTTATCAAGGAAAATGCACACACAGATTACTATTAATGCTGAGCAGCGCATATTTTTTCTGGCGCCTATGGTAACGGAGGAGAGCACATGGGGGCGGTGCCGCAGCGCGTAGCAGGTGCAGAGAAATTACATAAATCAAAGCACATGGCACATAATGTTCGGAGAACAATGCTGGAAAATTCGACAGAAAGATTATCTATAACCTGCTGCAGTACAAGCTGCCAGTATGAAAGCACAATTGGCATGCGCTGCTTCTGCTTTGAATACGCGCCGTTTCCGCGCTGCTTATGCGTGCAGTAAAACCGGCGTGTTTAATGCGCTGCTTAATTAGCACGAATCGGGCTGCAGGATATCTAATTGTGCCTTTGCTTTGAGTAAAATGTGAATGACTCGCGATTACCGCTTGTGAACACATGAATGATTGTTTTGTTATGTCCATGAATGCATTTATTTATTTAATATAATCGCAACATTTTAAAGTAAAGTAAGGTAATCGCATAGGCTGATAATATAAAAAGTGAAGAATAAAGTGAAATATAAACATGAACATTATTCAAATAAATACTGACAGCATCAAAAAAATACTTAAGTTTTCTAAATACACCATCAGAACAAACAACAATAATAACAAAATCACTAAGTGGTGGACAATTGTCCATTTCAATAATTGGTGAGGTAGCATCATAATGTACAGTATCAAACAGATAAGAGAACACTTCAAGCTTACACTGAACATTTACAATACCGCTGGGTTAAAGAAACCATCTAATTTAAAATGTAAACATGGTGGGGCTTGTCTCAAGTGTATTTCAGCTTCACTCTTACTCGCGTCGTAAAGTTCTGGAATAATTTTTCTGCTGAAATGTTAACCTATGCAGCCTTAGCCAGAAACAGAATTGATTCGTTCAGCTCTCAAGGCTTCAGGTTTTTTTTGAGTCGTTCGTTCATCACGTGACAGCCCCAATAAGCTCAAATATGCCTAGGAGGAAAGACTAGTCCGCAGAGTTTGGCCGAGGGAAGACACAAGTTTACCATCTGGGAAACTTTCTCGTGGAGTCACCTTCGCAAGAGATTACCCGTGGGGAATCATACGAGCTGCCACCTATCTCAGTAAAGGGGCTGACCTTCCGGGCAATGCAGTCGCCTAATACTGGGCCTAGTGTCAGCCTGCTTTGCCCCAGTCTGACTGCCGTCGGTGCTTGGAGGATGCTCAACCAGGGTCCGCAAAGAGGAGACACGACTGGGAGAGTAAAGGCGCCTCTTAGGGTGAATGGCGCAGCAAGCAGGACACCAAGCGGTCTAATCTATCTGTTTTGCAACAGGGAAGAAGAGACCGGTACAACCCGGAGGTTGTAATACCGTGCAAAAGTACTTGGTGTCGCCCAACCCGCAGTTCGACAGATATCTGCCAGCGAGGCCCGGTGTGCCAGCGCATGGGAGGAGGCTACACCCCTAGTGGAGTGAGCTCTCACACCCAGGGGACACGTATCGTCTTGGGCCTGGTACGCCAAGACGATGGCATCCACTATCCAGTGGGCCATCCTCTGCTTGGAGACAGCCTTCCCTTTCTGCTCACCTCCGTAACAGACAAATAGCTGCTCAGAGCTTCTGAGGCTTGGGGTGCGGTCCACGAACAAGCGCAATGCTCTGACGGGACACAGCAATGGCAAGGTTGGATCCGCCTCCTCCGAGGGCAGTGCTTGCAGGGTCACCACCTGGTCCCTGAAGGGCGTGGTGGGAACCCTTGGCACGTATCAAGCTCACTTGAGAGTAGGCCGGCCTGAATACAAGGCACTCTTCGCTTACTGAAAATGCTTGGAGGTCCCCGACCCTCTTGATGCAAGTGAGCGCGGTCAGGAGGGCTGTCTTAAGAGACAGGTATTTAAGCTTGACTGAGTCCAGCGGCTCAAAGGGCCCGCTCTGAAGGCCTGCTAGCACAAGAGAGAGGTCCCAGGAGGGTATCAGGGGTGATCTTGGAGGGTTTAACCTCCTTGCGCCCCTCAGGTACATCATGACGAGATCATGCTTTCCAATGGACCGGCCATTCACTGCATCGTGATAGCTCCATAGGAGGAGATGGCGAGCGGCATGATCGTATACCCCCCCTGCCGGTTGATATATGCCACAGTCGCAGTGTTGTCCGTCCGAACCAACACGTACTGGCCGAAACCGCTGCAGGGCCAAGTGCACTGCTAACAGCTCTAGGCACTTGATATGCCAAAGCAGCTGGGGCCCTGTCCAGAAACTGTCTGTGTTGAGAAATCGAAACATGGAAGTAAGCATCCTTCATGTCGACTGCTGCAAACCAATCTTGAAACAGAACACATATGATGATGTTTTTGTTTTTATATTATTGAGTATTTGTATATTATTTAATATCTTTGTTACGTTCTTTATATCCGTTTTACATATTTTGAAAAATCAGTTTCCTAAACTATTAAAAAAACAATACTTAGAATCAAATAGAAAACTAAAAATGTTAAGCAAATCCTAACTTGTATGAAGAAGTATGAAGAGGCATTTTGCATTTTTATTAAAGAAATTCACTTGGGTAAAGAAATCCATTGCATAGATATGCATTGTCTTCTTTAAGCACAGGCTTTTAAATTTAACAGGTTTTTAAGAGAGAAATTATTTCAGTCAAGTGTGTCCAGCCGTTATGTAAATATGTTTGGGTTGGTATTTTGCACAAAACTACACACTTCCTTAAATATTACTGCTTTTACTTATACAATATGCTGTTTTCACTCACATTTTATTTGAACAAGCCCCCAGCCGTCCCAGAAAGCACACAGACATGCACATCCACACCACCCCCTTCCCTCCATAACATTGGCATCACATCATGTCCTACCTGAATTGCAGCCAGAGTGGCTGCAAGCAGTGATGATATAGCAGTCTTAATAGAGACACAATGCTAAAGGCCATGGTCAAGCATCAGCTACTCCACAGTGCAGTCTATTGCAGTGCTCAAAGTTACGATCAGGCTTCATGGAGGAGAATCCGGTCAAAGCTAGACACCTAGCTTTAAAGATACTTATCCAATCCCAGAATAGTATTAGCCCATTAGAGAGGCATGGCTTCATTGATTTTTTTTTTTTTTACCTTGAGGTTAAGCAGTAGCTTGCTTCCTTCCAACTCTAGATCTAGTGCATAATAATATAAGTAGTAATTCTAAATCAATTCTCAGGCACAGAGAGCAGCAGCATCTCTCCCACCTAAGACTTCTTTCCTCATTAACACATCTAAGATTGAGATCCTCTGAAAACAGTGACTCATTTCACAGCTCATACGGTGAGAAACCACCAAAATATACACATCAGCTAAGTGTTTCTAGATGTTTTTGCAGGCATTTTCTAATGTTAGGAAGAGTGCGGTAGGTTTTTGCTCCCTTCCTCTTGCAAACTCTGCATTCATTTTAGAAAGAGTTTATCAGATAGCTGCCATATATAACTGTTTGAGAGATGTGTGCATGTATAAAGAATTTTTAATCCGTCTCAATATATATTCTGTATGGCAGATAAAACCATGTGATGCACATGGTTAAAGATGGCTAAAGTATTTCATCTGAATGCAGACTTGAAGGAGAAATGCTAGTAAGCTTTACCTCAGAGAGTCCTCAGAGAGAATTTTTTCATTGCAGTCAAATATTAAAATTGCCTTGCTTGGTTTAAAAAAAATGTAAATAATGTTAGGCAAAATAACACTATTGAGTGTGATGTGTAAGGTTTTTTCTTTTGTAAGATTTTGGTTTATCTGAAATCTGATATGTTGCAGTCTTGCATTCTTTTTTAATAATTAGGTGTATTTAGAATTATATTCTCCTTTTAAATAGCAAAATTAGGTTAAATCTGTTATGGCTCACCCCAAACTCTTCTGTATTGCAAGTGATTTTGTTTTGTGCTTTGCAGCTCCAGAAGTGGTAAACTACGAGCCGCTTGGTCTGGAGGCAGACATGTGGTGAGAATGAGCATTATACCATTACCTGGCCTCCCTGTTACCTCCCTTCCTGTACTAATCATGTGGTTTTATTTCTGCCTAACTCTAGGAGCATTGGGGTGATCACTTATATTCTGTGAGTATTCATAATCATCAGTGTTGTTGTAAATATAGTTAATATCACTACAAATGAAATCTAAATGGATTTTCACTTAGGCTGTAAATAGCATCCATTTTCCTAATTGCATTATTTTTCTCAAAGCATAGCTGTAATCACATGCAGTAAAACAAAGGCATGGCGAACAGATATAGCTGAATATGAAGCAAATTAAGTGTTTCCAGTCATCTAGTGTCATAGAATAAACTCCCACTGTGCAACAACTGTCATAAGGAATGATGTTTGCAGTAAAAGGATGCTTAGTAAAGTCTTGCGAAACGCCAAATCCTGCATTAGACATTGATGTTGCTGCATAGAGATTGCATCGAGTTCTGGTCAATTGCTTTACCCTACTTTAGAAGCATTTCTACAATTTAATAATCTAATAGGATTAGAATTGAAGAACGGGCAAAGATTTAAAAGGGAGCAGAGGGAAGATTTTGGGGAGAGAATTCAGACCGTTTCCAAAGAGGAAAAAAAGAAAGATTAAGTCAAGCACTTGAATAAGACTAAAGACCTCTTTCCACAGAAGTTCACATTAAAAACACCAAGCACTTTAGTGTTTTACTGTTGTATTAAAATAGAGCAAGACATGGAATTTATAACCCAGTCCATCAATGTGATGGATAATGATTATTAGCACAACCTCTGGGTTGTGCTTGTGTTGGTCTTCCTGCGGAAACACTGAGGTTGCTCACTCTATATGTGTGTGTTTGTATTTATGTGAGAGGAAACTTGCCTGTTGTTTGTGATAAGACCTGAGGGAACCCGCCTTTTTGATGGGAACTGAATGACGTAAACCGTGAAAGGGGGATCTCACGAAAACTGGAAATGATCAGCTCGGATTCAACCCTATGCTCAAAAGAGGGGCAAAAAAAAGAAAATTTGTCATGCAAAGAACATTAAGCCTAATTTTAGAGCCACGTTTGATCTAAAAAAAAATTCCATACCTTTTCTCTCTCTGCTTCTCTATCCTATCTGTCCATCACTATCTGTCCATCAACATGTGCTAATATTAGCAGTCTAAACAGAGCTAGGAAAGTTCAATGTCTATCTCAGGGCGGTTCTTTACACTCCCCTTTCATCATAGGCAAATAAAAATAGAGCTTCACATCAGGAAGATATCGCGTTGTCTAATCCTGACGCTCTTCTTGCATTCCTATTCCACCATTCTTTTCTTTTTCTCACACTTTTGGAGACTGTGTCTGTGAATTTAGAACAGTTGTAACTTTACAAATAAAAAAAATATCTCCTGACCAAAAAAAAAAAACATTCAAAGAGAAAAAAAACTGGACTGCTTATTTTTATATTGATCGCATCTAACTTGACTTGCTATGCTGAAGACCTTCACATCCACCAAATAGGTGATAAAATGGTCTTTTTCTCTCTATCTTTAGGCTTAGTGGTGCCTCACCTTTCCTGGGTGAAAATAAGCAGGAGACACTTGCCAATGTGTCAGCCGTGGACTACGAGTTTGATGAGGAGTACTTCAGCAACACCAGTGCTTTGGCCAAAGACTTCATTAAACGGTTACTGCTCAAAGATCCAAAGTAAGAGCCACTAAAGAAGCTTGTTATGGTTTGAGGTGGTTTAGTATGGTTCACCTTAGCCACTAGTTTCTTTTATTGAGCAGTTCCTTTTTAGAAACTAGCGGGCTTGAGTAATACTTGTTGTTTAGTTTCTTTTTACTATTTATGTTGATTATCTGTAGTTATACCGAATCAGTGAATCCTGTGAAGAACATTCATCACAAATCGTGTCACTAATCAAAAGTAACTGAGGAAGTGGGTTGTGTCAACAAACAAAAACAGGTGCTTTGCACATGAATGCGGAGACATTAATCATTTCTGTTTTAGTTCCATATTGGTCTGCCAAATTGCTTCTCTGCTCTCATTTAGTCTTTATCTACACTGACCTCATTTACTTCCAATGATATTTAAAAGAGAACTAAAACTAGTTCTGCAGAAGTCCAGTCGTTACTTCAGCATAAATGCTGTTTAAGTCTTAACATTGTCACGAAAGCTGATATGCAACATTCCAGAGCCCAGTCCCACAATTCATTCTGTGTTTTCCGCAATGCACAATGTGATGAATATCTTTCGATTTGTATACCGAATGCCTTTTTGTTTACTCTGAAGGTTATTTTTAGGTGCTTATTTGTGGGACCTTAAGTTTCACAAACTGCCTGCCTATATTCATTGCATTCTGTATGATAAAAAATTAAATATCAAAAAATGTTTTCATATTTGCAGAAAAAGAATGACAATCTTGGACAGTCTTCAACACCCCTGGATCAAGGTTTGTCCAACCACCACTACTTAGAAATCAATTACCGAGCATGATTGTCTTAACACTTGGTTAAAAGTGGGAATGTCTTCTTTTAAGCCAAAAGACACACAGCAGGCACTTAGTCGTAAGGAATCAGCAGTGAATATGGAGAAATTTAAGAAGTTTGCTGCCAGAAGAAAGTGGAAGGTACTTTTTTGATTTTACTTTTGTCTATGTATTGTTTAAATGCCAGTTCCAGATTCCAGATAGCAAACATCATGTTCTGCTGTGAAAGTTTTTGCTATTTGACAAAATGTTGTGCCCTCAGTAGTGCTTTCTGAGGAATCAGCATCATGTGCCAGGCCAACATGTCACGATATTTCCACACACACACACACACACACTGTTAAAAGCAAGCAAAACAAACCCTTGGAGCTACGAAACAATAAAGAAGCGTGCATAAAGTTACACTGCCCTCAAGCGCAGGATTAAGCTTGTGTTAATAAAAAACAAATAATAGTCGGTTAACATGTCATATGAATAGTTGAAATATCATTTAATCAGTTGAGAAGGGTTTTAATCGCTGTTGGATGCTTTGGATAAAAATTCTATTGAATGTGTCACGTATATCGCCTCTCCTTTAATATTGTTTGTTTGTTTTTGTCTGACTTCCTTAGCAATCGGTGCGTCTCATCTCACTGTGTAACCGGCTCTCCCGCTCCTTCCTGTCTAGGAGCAATATGAGTGTGGCACGCAGTGATGACACACTGGTAAGGGTTCACGGTTGAAGTCATCTTTCAAGATTGCATTTATGTGTTACACTTTTTAGAAAGCTTTTATTAAGGATTTGTGAAGATGAGGTAGACGTGCAAAACACTTTTTTTATATGTATACATGTACAAAAAAGGCAGCAGGAACTGGCAAAAAGAACAACAAAACCTAAAAGACATGTGATGAGCCTGGCAACAGCAGAGGAACCCCCGTATCCCTGAGCTGTGCCGTGGTCTATATTTATGGGATGAGCAGATCTAATGAGCTTCCCACACACCTGAGAATGGAGGCAGACACACACACAAAATGTACTTGCACAGAAATAAAATACTCTTGTCTTGGAATGATTAATGTTTAACACATTAATATGCGTGATTGCTAATTACAGTGAAAGTTTATATTGAAGCTTGCCATGAAGTCAGATCCAACTTAATATGAACACATTCACTGACACTCGTACAGCCATGTGGGGTTTTGCATGGTCTTTATACGAGCCGGATATTTGCTTAGTGATGTGTGATAAGCCTGAAGAGTGAAGTGTTATTGCCGCTGTTCTGCATAAACTGTTATCTAAACTTTACAGCTTACTATCTCTCTCTTCACCTGCTTCTTACACGTCACACATTGCCATAATGTAAATGTTTTTCTTCCCCTAAAGTGGTAATTTAACCTAAAATATATATTTTAATATTACCTGCATTATGATAGTACTGGAACTTTAAGAAATATTTCAATCTTCATAATGCACTTAAATCTATGAGACATTTGGGGTTTCTGTGTGAACAGGAAATGGGTGCGTTTCGTACAGGAAGGGTGTCAGTAACAGTAATCAATATGTGACATCCTTTATCATTCTATACATTACCCTTCAATTTCTTTAGTTTGTTTTGGAATAAATGAATACTTTTTATTCAGTAACAATGCATTACATTTGTAGAAAGTGGCAGAAAAGGCGTTTATAATGTTACAAAAAAATCAGTTTCAAATAAATGCTGTTCTGTTATTTTAGAATGTGCTGTTTCTTAAAGAATCGTTTTCAACATTGATAATAATAATATATATTTATTTTGAATGAAATCATTCAACGAAATAATAATTCACTATATTTCTGTTTTATTTTGTTTATTCTTTCAAAAAACTTTCTGACCCCAAACTTTTTTTGAAAGATAGTAAATGATTTTAAGAAGTGCCAGTTTTTATTTAAAGTGCCCCTATTTTTTTGATTTTGGGAGTCCTAAACAACAGCGTGCAAAAAATACTTTCGTTTTCTTGTAATATGCATTTATTTCTACCTTATTAAAAACGACTCAAGGTCGGCCCTTCGTTTTGAGAGACAATTTTTTAAATGCACTTTCAGATTTAAAACTTGGCAGGATGTTTTCATTCAATTAGAGCTGTGTTATATGCTGCATGAAAGATAATTTTCAAAAATGCATAATAGGAGCACTTTAAAATTGAGAAAAAACCTTGAAATGAAATATTAAATTAATATGGCTTTCGTTACCATATAATATATTCTAAAGTGCATGATATTATCTGATACCAGCACTGCGTTATATTCCTTTCACAATATATATAGTTTTTTTTTTTTCATTGACAACAAATTTACACCTAAAGGTCACATAAAATGACACATAGAAGTCTTGTTTTATGCTCCATGTATGACTCCAGCATCGCTTTCTTTAGAAGCCTCTGGCTGTTTGTAGAGTGTGTTCAAGTGTGCATTTTGTGTAATTGGATACACACGTCTAGTACGTGTATGTGGGTGTTATTCCAGTATACTCCTTCATTAAACACAAGCACACATGCTCTCTTTTTCTCCTTTCTTCCTTTACGGCCAGTCCAGTTTCCCTCTATAGCTGTGTATTAGAGTGTTTTGTCCAACACGTCTGAGCTGTCAGATGCTGTTTGGAGGTGATTGGGTCACACAGCACACAAAGCAGCGGCCGAGCGGTGAAGAGAAAGCACGATCTGTGCTCCGCCCCTCGTCTGCATTATTCAATAGGATTAGGACTTCCCGCTGTGTATTTGCTGATAAGACCAACTGTAGTACTACTGAGCATAAAAGGATTTGCTCAAAGTGTGACTGTCATAGGATGCTTGCTGTTGTTTTTCCTTCTAAATCTTGATGTATAGTAGCCTAAATACTGTCATGTTGGCAGTTTTTATCTGATTTATATCACAGTTAAGCTTGTTAATTATTTTTTATTTGTAAGAATTTTAAATCAGAGCTGTGCAAGAGTCATGTTGGAACCGTGTAACTCAATCGGTTAACATAGGTTTAATTCTTAGTTGTGACATCTATGAAAGTGTATTCATGGTTAACTAAATCTGGCCACAAAAAGCCCAAATCTACACAACAATGAATCATTAAAATCATTTATTAATTAATTTGACCTAAAACTCAAAATCCATTCAAAAGTTTGGAGTCAGTAAGGGGATTTTAAAAGAAGTTTCTTAGAATCATCAAGGCTGCATTTATTTGATTAAAAATAGTTATTTATGACAAATCTGTGTTTTCAGCAGCCTCAGATAGCTTCTTCTTCTGGTTTTACATACAGTGTATGTATGTAATATTTTTAAATTCTTAATATTAAGATTTTTTGTAAACACTTTGAAATAGTTTTTGTCTAAATACTTTAATGAATGTTCTATTAAAAAATATCATTTGTAAGGAAATAAAAGCCTACTGTCACTTTTGATTAATTTAATGCATCTTTGCTGAATACATTTTTTCAGCAAAAAAAAAAAAAAATCTTATTGATCCCAAACTTTGGAATGGTAGTGTATCACACTGACTAATGTAGTGTGTGCCTGTAGTATGTGTTTGGGTATGTTATTGTAAAGTTACTATTCAATAATTCAATGTTTTTGTTTTTTTGACAGGATGAGGAGGATTCATTTGTCATGAAGGCTATAATCCACGCAATCAACGACGACAATGTTCCAGGTCTAAAACACCTGCTTGGATCTTTGACCAGCTATGATATTAATCAACCTAACAAGGTAAGGAGTCTTCATGGAGGTGATGTGGGGATTGCAAAAAACAGAGCACGTGATAGTCATGCTTATAGTCTCTGCTTGACTTGGTCTCTGTCCAAGTGATCCGTAGCCAACCTGAGCTCGATTCAGCTGATAAGTGTATCAGTATCACTGTACGCCAGTGACGTCTGAGTTTACTTTTTCAGCAATGACACTGAGATGTGTAGCAAGAGACTGATAAACAGACTCGGACCATATCTCATCATCTCATCTCGTCAAAAATCACATTATAAGTTAACAATTTTTATTCATCAAAATTACACATTTTGTTCAACTAACAAAAGTTTTTAGAGAGACCGTCTTGAGTTACGATTATGGTTTTGCATGGTTATGTGTAGATCTGACCCAATTTATTGTAAACAGGATTTATTTAAAAAGAGGTTTTGAATATCTTACTACAAAACAAGACGTTCCAGTCTTTTTCGGTCAGTGTGACTGTATGTGTTGAAATGTCTTGTTTGTATGGCACGTGTGACACAGGAAAAGTGTTTTGTTTAGAAGGAGGGAAGAAGGCAGAGGTTGATGAAACTGTAATCTGCTCACTGATGTGAGGAGACAAGCATGCTTTTAATTGTATTGCTCACAGCTGTCCAGTGCTATCTCTATGTTTATGTATGCAGAGTGAGCGCTATTCCCATGACTCTCATGCATTTATTCATTTCGAGAAAGTTTATCGGCAGTCTTGAGAAACAATTCCAGTGCCTGCAAGAATTTTTTTTACCAACCACTGTGATTGCTCTTCACCAATTAAAACTGCTGTGCAAACAATGAAAAATGAATCAGGCTAATTTGAATCGTCATGTTCATACTGACTCAGAATTATAGGCTTAATTAATCTGCTTTTGAATGCTACAAGGAGCTATTAGTGCCTTGTTATATTCAGTAAAGGGATTCCTGTTTGTGCGTGTGTGTGTGTGTGTGTGTGTGTGTGTACATATTTCAGCATGGAACCCCTCCGCTTCTGATTGCTGCGGGCTGTGGAAACGTCCAGATCATTGATGTGCTAATGAAAAAAGGAGCGGAGATTCAAGCCTTTGATAAGGTGTTGTACTCCATTCTGTCAGATAATTAATGTACAATTAACTGTACTATTAAGAAGTTTGTGGTTGGTATGATTTTATTGATGCTCATGAGACTAAATTTATTAGATCAAAGTATAAAAAAATAAATAAATGAATTAAAAAAAAAACGGTAATATTGTAAAAATATATTTATATAATATCATATAATATATAATATAGTATATCATATATAAAAAATAATACAAAAAATATTATTTATTTACTATTTAGTATTTTAATATGTTTGTTCCTCCTGTGATGGCAAAGCTGAATTTCTAACTGCAGTTAATGATCTTCATACTTTTTTATCATTTTAATGTGTCTTTTCTTAATAAAAGCGTTAATTTGATTTAAAAATATTGTAGCAACACCAAACTTGGAGGAAGAAACTGAAAACATGTTTCACCAGTCGTAAATGGTAAATCTGGACATGATAGACACCGAAACAACCGAAAATATGTACAACACACAACATGCCATTCTTTTCCTCAGACTGGAGCCAACGCTATCTACTACGCCGCCCGACATGGTCATGTGGGGACCTTGAGATTCTTGCATGAAAAGAAGTGCCCTCTGGACATCCAAGATAAGGTGCCTCCATCTTTTTCTATCTCTCTCACTCTCACACACACACTCAACAATCACAACCCCAGGGAGAGGACAGATTCGATTTTTCAAAGTCTTTCCCTATCCGGCACCTTTTCTCCAGAAAACCTTTCCTACTGAGTTCACACGCCTCTCTACTTCCCATTGGTAATTTGCAGTTGCTATGGCTACTCACTGGCCTGAGGTTTGCCGTTGTATGAAATAATTGTTGACTGTTTGTTGGCTGCCTCACTAGTCGGTGAAGTGCGCTCAGTCAAGCGAAATCGCGGGGTAAAGTGTTGTTGAGTTTGTCAGGAGTACCATACAGAATCACACTTGGCATGTCCGCAGCTTCATTACGGGTGTAAAATGAGTTCTTGAAACGTCCGCCTCAGCCTGAGGTTTCCAGGAGGAAGTCCAGAGCAAAGCTGATTTGGGGAGGGTTTTGGCAGTTCTCAGCTCACAAAGATCTCCCCTTTGAACCGGTCACATTCTGTTTGTGCAGATTTTCCAGTTGCTGTAACCTTACTTTGGCAGCAGGGAAATCCTTTAATGAAGTTCCTAGCTGTTCCTTGTTTAGCAGTTTTGATGGTTTCCCTTATGTACACACAAACATGGTCATTGCAATTTTTTGTTTAGATCATCAAAGTGTTATTACATTAATAAAATGCCTTTTCATCACTGAATTATGTGCAGACGTCAGCATGCTAATCATAATTTGAGTAACGTTTGACATTTTCTCTTCTAGTCTGGAGAAACAGCTCTGCATGTGGCTTCTCGCTATGGTAATGTGGATGTAGTCCAATACCTTTGCAGCATCCATGCCAACCCTGACCTAGTGGACCGGGTAGGTATCAAACACACACACACACACACACACACACACACTAACTGATATACACCACACTGAACAGTCCAAGCCATTGTGGACTAATATGACACTTAGTGGTGTGGATGTAGCATTACACAGTTGATTAAAGTTGATTAAAAGCAGGGCAGATGACATGGTAAAAAAAAAATATATATATATATACACTCAACAAAAATATAAACGCAACACATTTGTTTCTGCTCCGAATTTTCATGAGATGGACTTAAAGATCTAAAATTCATTCCAGATACACAATATTACCATTTCTCTCAAA
>JAUCNO010000795.1:6697968-6737244 GCA_032353835.1 Enteromius viviparus
TTTTTTGACAATTCAGACATTAGTTATTTGGTGACTGCATCCATTTCAGATGTATAGAATAAGTTATAGTAGCTGAAAAGTAGTGAAACAGATTTATTGTTGTAGATTAATAGTGCGGGGCCTGTGTGGGCTTAGTGAGGGCTTCTTGGGGGCTAAATGAGGGCTGCCCGTGCAGGGCCAGCGCTAAGGGGCCAACGTTTTGCCAATGAGCAAATTCTCATGGGCCCTGCGCTGGCAGCCCGCTGGGGGCCCTTAGGCTAGCCTTAAGAGGACCCGTAAAGGGCCAGTGCTGGCTTGTTTGCAGGGCAGCCACAGTTCAAGATGGCCGTCATTCCTGAGCCACAACGACAACACAAGATGGCCACCTCTCCAGAGTCAGAGCCGCTAAACAAGATGGCTGTCACACCCGAACCGCTGCACAAAGAGGACGTTAAAACAAAGCTTTTTCTCGGTTGGAGACAGATGGCTTCCAGCCAGGCAGACCAGCCTATGACATCAGTAAGGTCAGCTGGCATTCCCATACCCACAGCAGAGACTGTATTCCCCCATGAATGTGTTCTCAGATCCACTTCAGAACCCCTAGTGGTGTCGGATCTAGCCATAAAATCTCAGGAGGTTCCACTGGTGGCTGCACAACCTCTAAAGGGTGTTGCGAAAGCTAATGCCAATTTGGGGGTTCTGCCGGTGACTTCACTGACCCCTGAGGTTTCGAGTGGCGATGTGGAGTTCTCTGATATTCCGCCAATGAATGCACGACCCTCGGAGATGTCGACTTTGGTTTTAGATTCTCCGGAGGTTCCGCTGGTGACTGCACAACCTCCAAGACAATCACTTTGATCCACTGAACCCTCGCCTTGCCCAGTTACGGCCACAATGGAAGCTATGGTAAGCTCAATAGGCCCAGTCTCAACCACGGAAAACCCCCTAGTAAATCTAATCGCGCAATTGAGCCGAGAGTTGTTGAAATTGCCTCCTGCCCTTCCACATCTATGGAGACTGCCCAGGAGCTCTAGACACAAGAAGTTACTGTCAAGAAAGCCGTACGAAAGTCCAGTTTTAGAAATTTCATTCAGCAGTCCCACCCTGGAGGGCTATTACCCAGGCCTGTTCCTGAATCACGGTCAGGAGAGCTGTTCCAGTTCCCCATGGATTCCGTTCCGCAGTCACCACCTGAAGTGTTCAGCTCTGTTCACACCAAAGGGGTCATCACTGAACCATCGTCCAACCCAGCCACAGCTATAGAAGTCACAGAGGCTGCTGAACTCTCGTTCAGCCCTGTTCCAGCCATAGGGGCCACAATTAGCCTCTTCCTTGCCCTATCACAGCTATGGAAACTACTGAGTCCACCAGCTGCCTTGGATATGAAGGCCGATGAACCCTCATTCTGCCTAGTCCCGGCCAGAAAGATTACAGAGGAACTCTCTAACCCTGGTTATCATTTCTGAGCATTCTTTCCGTGTTTGTTTTCTCGTTTTTACCTTGGACTGTTTATTCTGTTGTGATTGTTAGTTGCCTGCCCTGACATCTGCCTGTTTACCTAGACCTTGATTCTGTCTCGCCCCATTGCTCTGTTTGCTGGTATTCTGACCCTACCTGTTCGACCCTGAATAAAAGATTCTGCATATGGATCCGAAAGCCATTTGCCACAGGATGTAAATCCAATAAATGAGTTATGGCATGATTTAAAAAACTTTATTTGGGTAAAGTTATGGGGGGTTTTGGTGCTTAGAGGGCTCAGGGCTCCCTTTTGGTCTGATCTTGGTGACCCTAAACCATGATTTCTTTGCCCTCATAATGTGATTTCTCTGTGATTTCTTTCTGCATGCCATTAAATGTGTTGTGGAAACACAACAGCTATAGCCTAAAAAAAAAATATTTCTCTCTATACTACCTTCGATTTTAATACTTGCTTCCTCTTATTCTTTCCTTTCTTATCATTTTATGTAATAAACATGGATTTTAACCAACTCAGACTGATTGGAAATATGTGATTCTAAATACATTTCCAAAACCCTGTAATTACGTAGGCTGCCGTAAGGTAAATGTCCAGAGAGTGGTGCTAAAACACACCTTAAATACGTAACCGTGGCACGTTTGTGTTATGCTGATTTGAGCTGTTTTGTCAAACACAGGGTCGAACCGGTGCTTTTCACCACACAACACCATCATATGAAAATTAAAATAAATAAAAATGTCAGAAATAAAAATGTTACACATTTGCTTAAATCAAGGGAGCTTGATTTATTACAAGATTTATTACAATTATTTTATTACAAGGGACACTTCAACAATAAACAATAATAAACTATTAATGTTGCATTTTGAAAATGACCAAAAAACCTTATAATTACTTTGGACAGCACTTTCATTTATAGACCCCATTGAAATGCACCATCTGGAGCCACCAATTCCTGGTATCACCTCTCATCATTCTCCAAAAACTTTAATTTCAGATCTTCCAACAGTGTTATTTTTTACTGATAAAAGAAGAATTAACCCTTTTACTTTCACCCCTAAAAAGAACTAATGAAAAAATTATTTAACATAACATTCTTATTGTAGACATCTAATAAATAATGTCCAGCACCTTTTTTTAAATGTATGTTTTTTATGTAACTTAACTGTACAGTTGAGATGTCAGTACATGGTAAAGCTCAATTTAAATTCAGAGAACTATTTCATGAGATATTTGGCAATAATAAACCATCCTTTAACTTTATTAGTATCTTGGGTACATTTCTTAAACTTCAGGGTCCACAAAGAAAAACAATGATCTTTAAGCGTCTGTATAATTGGCTTACTATATTTAGCCGCATATGCTACTCCATGTTTTTACAGACATATCAACTGTACGGCCACACACGATTTTCGATAATTATTGTAGATAAACATTTGTGCATTCCTTATATATTTTGCTATATTTATGTTTCATCCCTACTTCACTGATTGCTTGATTGACCCTAATATCTGATGACTGACAGTTTTATTTCTTCTGTGTGACTGACTGAAGTTTGTAAAATGCTGCTGTCACATGAAAACTGGAAATACCCAAACACCTTATGGCAACAGCAGACACGTAGATGAGTCAATACAGCAGAGATAAAATGTCTCACTCATCTCTACTTTTTGATAGATTTATTCTTTATCAACGTAAGCTCAATCGTACAGTAGAGATATTAGTTAAAGGGTTAACAACACTATTTTGCCAGTGACACTAACTACAGACCTCCCTAACTGAGAGAGAGAGAGAGAGAGAGAGAGAGAGAGTGGAGGCACTATGGCTTAGGCTCTGCTCTTTTAGGTAATAAATATTTGTACCGATTGATATTAAAATTTATCAAGGCCTAATTTCTTTACAACTGGTTTTTTATATTCTTTACACAAAACCGCAAAATACATTTGAACTGTCAATTAATTAAATATATTTCTATCATTATTAGCCTTAATTATGTTAACTACTGACTTATTATCCAAGATATATTACATTATTATAAATAGTGTTGCCTGGTCAATACTATACATTCTAATCTATAGCAATACAGTTTTGTTTACTGAAATCAGATCTTCAGAAAAGTGCTACAGAAACTAAATGCTATAGACAATAAGGAAAGACAATGACTGTGATTTAATGAATTAAAGGACTTAACAGAAAATAAATTTGGTGGTTGTCACACACGTTACATTTCAGTGTATTTGTGTTTCTAGTTTCTGTTAGTTTTATATTGTGACCTTTTTATGCAGTCCACAAGAGAGACTATCCTCTGCTAAAAAAATAAAAACATTAACAGACTTGTTGCTCGTTATTCAGTGTTGTTATAAAAACATTACGAATTAAAATGTAATTAAAGACCAGTTTTTCATTATATACAAGTAATCAAAATGACAAGTAAACAAAAAAAAAAGTTAGATGTTACTTCATTACAGGTTTTGGCAGAAAAATCTGGTTTACTTCCTAAACAATGTGCGCATTTGACGTAACGAAAAGCAGGCACTCACTTAAGTAACAGTTTTAACTTGACCTCGAGAAGTAATCCTAGTCTACCATAAATTATTTAGCTATTTGATTAAATATTAATAAGGTTTGGGTTAACGGTGCTTTGAATCTCTACCCAAGTATACCAAGGGTGTTAAGGGTTCAGTTGTCCAACACAATGTGTGATAAAGTGAGTATGAAACAGCTAGGCTGCGCCAAAAACGAGCCATGTCAGTAACCACTGAAGCACATTATAATACAATAACACTGATGCTGTGTTTTACAAGTAATTGCTGTAACCACTAACATTGCACTTACATTTGCATCACACAAGAATCCCAAATTTCTACCAAGATACATACATTCAGCAGTCAGTTCACAAAAGACAACCTGGAGCAGTCCAGAGCAGTTCTGAGCTGTCAAGAGCACTCCAGAACAGCAGCACTGAAAAGCTGGCATTACTATATCTAAAAATGTTCAAGTGATGAAGATGCATTTCCTGACTGAAATCTAGACAGCATTGTCAAAAATCTTAAGAGACTGCATTATATTTTCATCCTGCAAAAAAAAATAAACAGTGATATTGTTATGAATATCTGCTTTAGGAAATGATGGTTTAGATAAAGATAAAATAAGCCATACTTTTTGGCAGCAGTCAATGAATTCATCAATAGTTACTACACCATCCTGGTTTATGTCCATTTTCTTAGAAGAGGAAGAAAAAAAACAATGTGATTACAATGTATTTTTGATTGCAAATGTATCAGTGAGGTAATCTAGTAATGCATGTTTTAATTAACTTTTGACAGTGATTTGAGAGAGGTTTTAATAAATATTTCTGCTGCATAACCAGCCTGACCTCATTAAAAATTTGAATAATTTATGATAACAGATTTAAAGGTTGCTATATCTCACTGCTGTTTCCAGGTGAAAAGCCAGCTGCTAAATTATTCATTTTAGACATATTTATTTTTATGAATTTATTTTCTCAAATTTAAACTTAATTTTAAATAGCAATTTGAGTCCAATAGTATACTATTTAAAAAAAACACTTAAGTGGGTTTCCTGGCATTTGAAGCCATGTTTTTGATTGAAAGTAGGGCACTTTAAATGATTAACAAAATTGTAGAACTGATTTTTTTTTTAATTGTTATCCCAAAAATGAAAATTCTGTCATTATTTGCTCGCCCTCATATTGTTCTGAATCTGTATGACTTTCTTTCCTCTGCAGAACAACATTTTTTAAAGAATGTTGGTAACTGAATAGGTTTTGTTACCAGTGATGATCACTGTTCTCAAAATATCATATTTCATGTTCCACATAGAACAGACAATTACACAGGTTTGGAACGACATGAGGTTGAGTGATTGAAAAAGTGTGATTTTTTTGGGGGAACTACTGTATGCCTTTAAGTGCCTTGTTCAAATAGCATTAAAAGTCAAAGTGCTTCTAGCGCCACCCTGTGGACATTTTCACCTGAAAACTTCCATAACATAAAGCGAAATGGTACTGTAGATCCTATATATATTCCAATAATGTATGCATAGTCACTTTTTTCTATACATAATAATGCATAAAAATGCATTACCTGGAAGAACATTCTGAGGTGTTGCCTTACTGCCTCCTCTTTAAGTCGTGGATGGATAGATTTCCCCATCAAATCATAAATAGACTTCAATATATCTAACATTTCCTGAAACAAAAAGGCCATATGTTTTTGTGTTCAATACATCACAGAACAGGACGTTTTTTGACCGGAATTAATCTTGAGAGCTACATATTCAGATTCAAATGCTCTTAGACCTCTTTAGTAATCTGTCCATCTTTGTTGATGTCATATAAATTGAAGGCCCAGTTCAGCTTTTCTTCTGTAGTGCCTCTCAACAAAACAGAGAGATCACAGACTAACTCCTGGAAATAAATAAATAAAATAAAGCCAAGTAAAATTGCTGAATAGATAAAATAGTACCTGAATATTCCTGCTATCTTTATTTAGAGTTACAGGATTTAACATTTTAATTCATTATTTGCTGCAAAGGTTTGGATGACATTTACATCAGAAAAAATCTTAATTAATAATGATATTTTATTCAAACAATCTAATTGTGTAAAATAAAATACTTACCTCAAAACTAAGAGAGCCATTCTTATCTTTATCAAATGCATTGAAAAGAAACTGAGCATATTTCGATGAATCTAAGAAAGAAAAAAACAACTTATATTTCTGCAAGTAGTTTCTGCAACATATGTAATCAGGTCATAACATGCCAAACTATATTTTCCAAAGGGATGAACAGTTACACCGGATTTATTATATCATAATTATGTTTTGTGAAAAATCTCACATCATACCACAAGGAGGAGACACTGACTGCAGTGTGCAATAAATTACAATTACAAGCAGTTTATGTGATTTCCTATTATGAACTTTACCAGATGTGGCATCATTTCATTTGGTAAAAACATATTTAATAATCTATAAAGCAAATTGAATTGATCCAACCTCCCAGTGGAAAGAACAGCGCATAGATGTTTTTAAATGTGTCCTCGTTCACAACTCCACTTGGACAATCCTAGTAAAAACAGGACCAGACAAGAAAGCAATATTTAAGACACTGGAATATCTCCAAAGAGAGCAGTAGCCAAAATGACAGCATCATTTTTAATTTCTACACCCAGCAGGTGGGGTTTTACTGAACTCTCACATTCTTGAATCCTCTATAGAGTAACTGCAGCTCCTGTCTGGAGAAATGGGTCTGCGACTGCAGTTGCTCCAGATTTTCCGGGTGATACTGCTCCGTTGTGCTCTCTTGTTCTTCGTCCTCATTATCTACAACACAGCACACACAACTGCCATTATTTGTATGGGCAAAACAGCTTCAGAATAAAACAAACAGTCTTTTATATTTACTCAGACGCACCCTTACTTGCAAACTGCCCAATGACGCTTAGAGCTTTACCTTTAATTAAGCATTCTGGCACTAGCAGGTCCGGTGACACTAATTACACAAGCACTTGCCTTTTTGATGAATAATGAAAAGAGAGTGACATGTATTGATGGCTTTGTCAAGGCCATGTTTCTTTTTACACGCCTGATCTGTGATTGGAAACTATATATTAGGGTCAAAACAGATTTGGTGTCTGAGATCTGAGACAAGTGTTTAACTGTTGGTAAGAGGGCTCAATATTTCCAGCAACATGCAAGTTTTTTATATTGCTTTTACTCCTATGTAATGGCATTTTCATTCAATTTTGGAATAAAACTCCTCTGGCTGTTTTGTTATTTAAAGCTTTTCATAAAATACTATTTAGCAGCTATTATGTTAGTGCGTGGGGGTCAGTATTCATATCATAAAC
This sequence comes from Enteromius viviparus, assembly GCA_032353835.1. Classification (NCBI taxonomy): domain Eukaryota; kingdom Metazoa; phylum Chordata; class Actinopteri; order Cypriniformes; family Cyprinidae; genus Enteromius; species Enteromius viviparus. The sequence goes on from JAUCNO010000795.1 coordinate 6,705,300, forward strand.
AGCTTAAAGGGTCTTCTGGCCTGTTTCTGTGAATTTTATTAAATATTCACTACTGTGCCTTAGCAGGTCAGGTAACTAAAGACACTGTGCAGTCTCTCCTTTAGGACATGCATAATACCTCTGTCCCAGATTCTCATGAAGAACGTCCTGGTGTACAGGTTGATGCTTGCAGAAAAGCCCTGGTTTTCACAAGATACCATTTCTGTGCTTAAAATGTTGTACTGTACATCTAGCCTCATTTTTAAATTATATATATATATATATATATACACACACACATACATATAACATATCTGAGAAAACGCAGAAGACAACAAAAGAAAAAAATGTTGAAGACAACACAATTAAAATCACGTATTGTGATTTCCTTTAAAACAATCATTCCTGATTTAACTATTTACATTTTGTAGGTCAAAACGTTCTTATTAACCAATAGTTTTTTGTGTGAGGAGATTAATCCATGCTAAAATTGGGGTACCAGAATGACCCACTTTAAGATTGGTCAAGATGTTACAAGCTGCTCCTAGAACATAATCTATCAAGTCACTGCTCCCACCACTGCTCACTGGTCACATTTCACTGCACAGGTGGTGCTACAAATAACTTCAGATTTTAAAGGTGCATTTGTCTAGTTCTAGAGCTGCAATCGGTTTAAAGGGAAACCTTAACTAACTAAATGAAATACAAGCATATTATTTAATTTAGCATGTGTTATAGACAAAAAGTAAGTTAGTTACCTTAAAGATCAATATTTACCATGATGGGTCTTAATATTATTGCCTTTTTAATTTATTTTAATTATTATTGCCAAAATTTGTTTCGCTGGTATAAATTAATTTTTTTTAAGCTAAAAAAGGTACATATCTGTACCCTGTTTCCCCCTAAATGGTACATGCTAGTAGCTTAAAAATACATATTATTACAAACGTATGTAGTAACTATACATTTTAAAAAGCTATCATTTGCGTGTATATATTGGTGAATTATGCACTGTTTTTAACAGAGAATCTCTTCATTAATAGAACACCAGTTTTTTTAATAGAATGCCTCAAAAGTTTATATTGGTTTCCTTTTATATACATATGTACAGTATATCATTTACAAAAGGTAAATCTGCTAATTTTCGAAAGGTGTTCTATTAAACATGGAAATGATGTATGTGAAATCACTGGTCTTAAATGTAATTTATAATATGGTATTTCACTATTTTAGGACTAAGAAAACAGTTGTGAAAAAAACTCAAATTAAATAATTAATAAAAAACAATGAGCCACAGCTTCAGCTCAGATTAAAGGATAAATCAGAAAAGGAATGGTGGCTGACAGAAGAAAACTATAAAAAAAGGAGCTATTTTAGTCATCTTTATATAAAAAATGACCCATTTTGCTACGTCTTCACCAGAGCTTAGTTTAATGTAATTTCTTTCATTTTTTATTTATTGCCAAAGAGTGCCTTTAGAAATGTGGTTAATTAATGTTATGGCAACATAACAGTATCACTTTTCACAAATTCCTTCTTTGGCCTGTTGTTGGAGTAGAAAGAGGGAAAGATTGAATGGCTTGTAGTTGTTTTTATCTTATGATGATTTAAAGGCAAAGCAGGTGCTGGGCAGTGAATCCCCAGGAGAAAAGAAAATCAATCAAATTCTTCAAAAGAATCATTTAATAAATGTAATCAGCCAATTTCAAATAGGTATGTTCAAGTATCAGATAAAACAGGAGCACAAAACCTTCTCAAAATGCAGAAAAAATGAAGCCAAAATCCACTAGAAACGTGGAAGACAAAACTACCTGAAAAAGATACCAGTGTCTGCAATTCTTAATTTATGGCATTATTAAGGGATCATCAGTGTCTTATGGTCGGCTATGGAATGATGAAGTATGTAATTATATTTAGTCCCACAAGGATATGAAGCACAGCCAAGGGAAAGATGAAATTAATTAGAACTCTCATCCACAAAGTTAAGACCATTAACGATTAGCACTGTCATTTCAATCATTTCAATAATAACCCAGTGTGGTATAAGATATTATTTATATTATTATTATTGCACCTAAATAATAGACAGTGATGACTGAACACAAACAGAATACACGACACTAATTTACTACTTACACAGTGTGTTCAGTTTTATGTAAGATGTACAATTTCAATTTTGGTGTACATTAAAACATTAGCTGATGTAACTTTGGATTTACATCGTGTTGTACATACCTGCATTATTTTCAGACTAAAATATGTAAATATTTAGAATTTCTGTATAATGAGTAATTACACTGTTCAAGAGTTAAAGAAAAATGTGGGTGTATAAATTTATAAACACAAGACTGTCTGGAAGGAGCAGCACTGCCTGTTGATTAGCTTACACTAGTCATTTTACTGTGACTTGTTTCTCACTGGCCAGTAAAAAAAATATAGAGATACAGTATATAGCACTTGTACTGACAGCTGAACATTGAAAAAGTCATTTGCTAGACAGAGAGTGATAGTGATACTGGAGAGAAATAACTTGTACTATAATATAAAATTCTATCTTTAAAAAAAGAAAAAGGAAAAGCATGCATATCTATTCTGAATGAAATACCTGTTACGATTTTCCCAGAAAAAATGAAAACAGTAAAACAACTGGATTAACCAGTTGTTATTTGTTATATTAATCTGCATTTTCATTCATTAATTTGTTCAGTTCAGTTCTCTTAACATTATGTAGCATTGACAACACTGTAAAATAATTGCTGTAGAAATTACAGTATTACTGGCAGCTGTTTGCCAGTAACTAACTGTAGATTTAAATGTATGTTATTTACTGGCGACAGTTTGTTCAAAGTTAATTAAACATTAACAAATCTTTACAGAATAAAAGTAAAATAACAGCCTTATGCGAAGCATTCTGGAAATCTGAAGGGGGAAAAAAAACAGAAAAAGGTTGATGAAGGTTTCTGGTTCCCAGAATGCTTTGCAGTAGGTTGTTGTTTTACTCTGTAAAGACAAAGACTTGTTAATGTTTAATGTTCATTTAACTTTAAACAAACTGTGGCCAGCACATACCATAAATTTAAATCTACAGTAAGTTACTGGCAAACAGCTGCATAACTACAGCATTTTTTTTTACAGTTAAGGTCATGAATTTGACTAACAGGCAATGGAAAAACTGACAATTGTGACAATTAGCCTAGATTTCGAGTAGGCTACGTTAGAAGCAATACCTTTTGCACAATGGCACAATAAATCATAGGTTCATGACTAGCCTACTGTGTGTGGAAAATAGCTTATTTGATTAACTTAAATGACTTTTCAATTTAAATACAAAAATCTGCCTATAATCTGTTACCATATAATTCAAAGGGACTAACACCATAGTTACCTATAGGTATATTATATGCTTTCGGGGACAAACGAAACATTTATATTCTGAAAGAGACAATTAAAAACTGGTTGACTTTACCTGAGTTCAGAGTTCCTGTGATTAATCGAGCAATGTGCTGAGTAAATTTGATCAACTGACGCTTGCATCGCCGCCGTCGGCTGCTCATTTTCAATTACAGGAAAGAAATGGATTCAAAAGCAAGTTCTCTGGTTTATTCCAATGTTCTGTCAGCTTGAATTCCGCTGGTTTCAGTTTCCTGTCAGGTATACTGATGAACAGGGACTGCGAAAGTTGTAAATGCGCGTCTGCTTTACAAACACCTGGGAGGGAATCAGTTTCCATTCTCTCCCTCTCTCTCTCTCTCTCTCTCTCACCACACACACACACACACACACACCTCTAATATCATGGAGTTCACTGACATCCTACTGTTTAGATTGTGAAACTTGATAATAGAGTTCTAGCCTCCATAAGGTCTTTATAAAGCTCTTCTTATAGTAGGCTATATGTCCTCGCTTTAGTTATTTTTTATGATAACTACTCATCCACGTCAGAGCCTACATTGTAAGAATTCCGTATATTTTTATACAAATAAAATAAATAAAAATCAATATGGCAATACAATTAATAAATAAAACAAAAGTCAACAGTACAATTGGTTTTTAGAAAGAAAGAAAGATCATTCCTTTTGTAACACAGTGTGAATCTTTATTGTTTAAAAAAACTGGTTTACATCAAGTCTAATATACAGGTCTTTGGCTGAAATTTAAGTTGGATAAAAGTGTCTACCTTTGATCAGATATTGTGTGCCTCAAGTAATTTATTCCAAGGAGAGAATTTGAAAGAGGGCAGGAGGCGATGTTCTGAATCACCACAGACAGCAGAACATATTCTCAACCCGAGTAAATATGTGGACAGCAGAGTCTATTATAGTCCCCCCAGCTATTTTTCCCTGTTACTGACATCCCACTAACTTCCAAAGGTATCAACTTTTTGGGTTCTGCGGGTCCTTGGCATAAAAAGCTTCGCATTCGAAATCGAAACATCTCAGTTTAAACATAAAAAGTACAAATACCTTGCCAAAGACAACCTGCCAATGACATCTTTTTCAGTCCAGGTCTGGTTATTGTTAAGGGACTGACAGAACATAACATACCAAGTGAAGAAACATTTAATTGAAATTTTCTCTCATTTTAGAATAACTGTATCACATAAATATAAATTTGCAAAACGACAAGATTAAAAAAGAAAAATTACAGCGCTTTTGCAATGGCGCCCTCTGGTGGTAAGAGGAAATTAATGTAAAATCTTGAGCGTGTCTGAAAATGAAAAAGCAAATATGGACGTTGCAACGCTTTGGGATTAGTGAAAACAGAGAAAATCCATTAAAATAAAGTAATTTATTCTAGTGATAAATTCTTCCTAATATGTCAAGAACTATATTCAAATAAAAAATAACTTTTATTTGCATTTTTGTTTACAGCCTACTACAGAGTCAGTGTGTAGTAGTACAGCACGAGTAAAGAAGCCATCAGATTCAGTAAACTGGAACTCAGGAAACTTGAAGATGATTCTTTAGATTCTTTAGATTCTTCAGGTAAGCTTTCAACAGAAAGAGAAGTTTCAGATCAGTATGTTTATTTAAAATGTGCTCAGTTTATCACTAATTAGTATTTTATAAAATTAAACACGTCTTTAGTGCTCTCTCTTACCTGACAAGGCTGCTGCAGTTAGAAGAACTTTGAAAGCCAAAATGTTCTAAGGTGATCTCCTTATACTTATCATTAGTATTGCTTACAGTGCTGATGTTTGTAACTGTAAAAACTTCTGTGGGTGATACGAACAGATCTGTTTCCTCTGATTTACATCCATAATCTTCAAGGTGGATCACAGAACAAGAAGTGATGTTGAAAACAGTACCAGTGTCATCACTGACACTTGTCACTTCAGTTGCATCAGAATATCTCATTACTGCTGAAACAAATCTGTTAAAACGTACTTTCTCCCCGATTTTGGTGTCATATTCCTTCACTGTACCAGAGTACACTGTAGGACACTTGTTTTTGTTTTTGTGTATGAGTTGCATGGCATCCGTCAACAGGAAGAAAAGAGATTTGAAAGGAAACTCATCTTGGACCCTGCTAGTCTGAACCAACTTCTTGAAGCTTTTGTAAAATTCCCGATCAGCTTCTGCATAGCTCTTCAGTGCAGTCATGTGCTGCAGTGTACCCCCTGGAATGGTCTTATTGCTGCATGTTGCATTATTTTTCCACATAGCTTTAAAATCTTTGTTGTTGCCAAGCTCTCTCTGCAGCAGACCTCCACTTTTTGTGACCATTTGCAGCATTTCTTTCCTACAATTTTGGAACGAGTAATCAGCAGCTTCAGGAAACATGCCCATCTGTATCGCTTCTTCAGTTTTCTGCACCACTGTCTGAAAGCACAAATTTAAAGAAAAAAAAACAAAGACCTCTAAGATTCACAAAATTTGATGAATTCTAAATTAAAGAGTTTATGATGATACATGTGTGAGCTTACAGTGTATAAGAGTACCACGAGAATCACAGGAAACCTCAAACATCCCATTGTATTGTCTGGACAAAGAAAATAACAAGTTAATAATTATGTTAAGCACAAACTGAACAAAAGCACAAATATATAAAGAAAATTGCATGATTAATAAAGCACTACAAATCATATTATCTCAGAAATGGCTGTTTGCATAATGTATTTATTTTTTGGACAGAAACATCTACCTAAAACCAGTGGTTAAAAGTGTAAACAAAAAAACCCCCCAAAAGCTAAAGAAGAAAAAGGCAGCACTCACCGTCTTGAGATAAATAGGTTTTTAAGATCAGTTAAACACGAAGAAAGCAAATGACTGTAGAATGTTCACAACTAGAAAAAAAATACACTACAGGAAAGCTTATCTGGGTTGTACTCTGCCTTTTCCTTCCTGTGTTTTAGTAGCTACTGTGATTAGTAAAACAAAGCCAGACAGCATGATAGTGCGATAAGAATTCCTTAGTAGAACATTTTACAAAAGTAGAAAAAATAAACTAAATAAAATAAACAAGCAAAAAAAAAAAATGTATACAGAAAAACGACCAGTGTAAATTGTGTAGGATAGTGTAGGATAGCCTACACAAAAAGTTTGAGTGCGGACCAAATACCCACAGTTTTCATAGCTTTCTTATTAGCAGATTCAGAAATCAGATTAAAGTAATTCTCTATTTCTATCTTGTAAGAAGGTGCCTATGACGATTTACACACGAATGATGACCACAGTCACACACACACACACATATATACACATAACAAAAATATAAACGTAACACCTTTGTTTCTGCTCTGATTTTTCATGAGATGGACTTAAAGATCTAAAATCCATTCCAAATACACAATATTACCATTTCTCTCAAACATTGTTCACAAATCAGTCTAAATGTGTGATAGTGAGCACTTCTGCTTTGCTGAGATAATCCATCCCACCTCACAGGTGTGCCACATCAAGATACTGATCTGACATCATGAGTAGTGCACAGGTGTACCTTATACTGCCCACAATAAAAGGCTCAAATATTTGAGTGTATATATTATTTATATATATTTATATATTAAATAAATACATAAATAAATAAATTGTATTTTTTTTTTTTTTTTAACATACAAGATCTAAATGATGGGAATGAATGTCTAAATGAATTTATAAGTATTTCTATCATCTGTATACGTAAAACCCAAAAATATTAGTCTAATCATATTTCTTGGTTGCTACTCTTATTAGCCTTCTGTTATGACTAGAATCTTTATCTTATGTGAGTTTACATGATTTTTTAAAAATACTACTTTTAAAGATGGAAGAAATTGAGTGTGAAGTATTACTCATTATTACACCTTTTTTTTTATAACAAAGACTACAGCTCAAAATCCAGCAAGATAATTTTTAAAGCATGTATTAAATTGTTTAAAAGTGACATTAAAGACATTTATAGTTCTGTTTAAAAGAAGTACTGTTTAGAAGTACTAATTAACAGAATGTTTATGTAAATGTATTCAGTGTCTTCAACACTGATGAAAATAAGACATGTTTTTTTTGCAGCAAATCAGCATATTACAATGTTTCCTGAAGGGTCATGCGACACTGATTTGCCATCCCAGAAATAAACAAACATTTGAAACTGTAATAATATTAAGGGAAAATTCAGTATTGGTGAGCATGAGACTGCTTTTAGAAAATCCCACCAACCTCAAACTTTGAATGCTAGTGTATTTATATTAGTAAGTTTCAACTTGAAGAAAATAAAATGCTCTTTTTTCTAAAAGAAAATGCTTAATCTAAGATGTCTTTGGCATAAGTGGGAAATATAAATGTAATAAATGTTTTTGCAAGTGCTGAAGTGACATAAGTGCTGAAAATGAATCATGTTCGTGCCCCACTTTATTTATTCAGCACTATGAGCTCACGGCAGTAATGTTCATAGGCAGATAGTTTCCTGTGCTTTTAGAAATATTGCCTACGGGAGCGTCCATTCACTAACAAGCAAAAATGTCCTAGTAGATGGATTTCCGGAAGGAGTCACTATAAAAAACATGCTGTACTTTAAATTAATGAGCCTGAAGCACCACTTCAGAGAAATGCAATAAAGAAAATAATTTTCGGATAATGTGTGTGAGTTAAATTATTACAACAACAATCAATATTGTGTACAGCCAAATTATTATTTAATAGTATTACACATTCATTTTATAGTAGTTGCTTTTGGTATTATCACAATATTAGCTTACCATCCTACTTTTGCATTTATTATAATATCCTGCTCTGACAGACAATATTGCAAAAGAAATCTAATATTCTCATACCTGGTATACACACCCACGTATTGTGCATGTTGAAAATTGTGACATTCATCTGAGGTGTCGGGGTCACAGGCTAATTAAGAGCAATTCGTCACGTGAAACGGCCTTGACACAGACTAATGTTGTTTTGTTATTTCCATGTGTTCAAGGTTATTTATGAGCTCTTAGTCTGAATGCCAAAGACTGTTTTCATGCCTCCACAGGAGCAGGAGACACCTCTCCACTGTGCAGCGTGGCACGGTTACTCGGCGGTTGCCAGAGCCTTGTGCGAGGCTGGCTGTGATGTGAACGCCCGGAATCGTGAGGGTGAGAGTCCGTTACTCACCGCTTCTGCTCGCGGCTTCAAGGACATTGTGGAGTGTCTGCTGGAGCATGGGGCGGACCTGGACTCTGTTGATAAGGTGAGAACAGACACATATGAAATATTAATCAGGTAGGGAGCTTTATTGTTCTGTAATGGTGAACTGTGTCATTCTTTTAATATAAAACCACTTTCTTCTGTTTCTTCTCATGCATGCCGTTTTTGTTTTATACACTTGATAGCTTGCCATTCTAAATAACTTGCATCTTTTTGCATCTGTATGTTTCAGGACGGTCACATTGCTTTGCATTTGGCAGTGAGGAGATGTCAGATTGAAGTGGTGAAGTGTCTGCTCAGCCATCACTGTTATGTGGACCACCAGGACCGCCACGGAAACACACCCCTTCACATCGCCTGCAAGGACTGCAACTTACCTGTGGTCATGAATATCTGTGCGGCTAAAGCCAATCTGGATATTCCTAACAAAGTGAGTTTCAAACAGAATGGGTATAATATTCTTTTGTTTGAACTCTAAATGTCTTGAATCACTATCCGCTCACTCCTTTTTCAATTCTTAAAGTGCCCCTATTATGCCATTTTAACGGTTGCTAATATTGCTTTGATTCTCTTAAAACAAGTTTACATGTATTCAAGGTCAAAAAGCACTTTATTTTTCTCCAAAAATAGATTTAATTTTACCCCATTTCTAAATGATTCATAAACGATTCATGTGAAGCAGTTTGAAGACTCAGTCTTTCTAAACCCCGCCTTCCCGTGAGCCCTCACTCCTGTGATTGGTCAGATGGCGCAGTCCTTTATGATTGGTCTACCGCTACAACGCTCCACAGAGCTTGTACCAAAACTATACTTTCTGACATTACTAGAGGTGCTTTCTCAGAGAATACGTCAACTACTGTAGTTAGCAAGTTAGACTAGTAGTTAGACTACCGTGGTTCCCAAGACATCTGCAGGGTTGTTAATGTACACAAATACGTATTTTGAACGATCGCTAGAAAATACCATCATCAATTATTAATCATACTTACAGAAGTTCAGAGGAGCAAGCCGGTCCAAATAAACTGGGCTCTGATTTATCTTTTAAGACCAAACGTTTGGTGAATATCGCGTTGTACTCCAAGATTGAAAAAAAGCAGTCATCAGTAAAATGATGCGAACACAACAAGAGACTGTACTGCTGATGTGTTGCTGAAAAAATGATTGTTAACCACTCATTATTTTTAGATTCATCTTTCATTAGAAGGGCATATCAAACAAATTTACTCTCACAGGATACAGTGTCTTCTTTACATGATGTAATCCACACGGAAATTGTTTGTGTGTGGGGCAAGTTGTTCGTGAGGTAGAATGTGGGCGGATATTATGCAGATATGTTACTTAGTAATGTGGATCCGTAACAGAGAAAGATTCGAATTACTGACGACTCATTTAGGTGAATGTGAGCCAACATTTTTTTTTTTAGACAATAACTTTATCGTATCACAACTTTGTTTATGTTCACATCAGCTACATGACACACTGCAGGAAAGATCATATTTGAAAAGGCATAATAGGGGCATTTTAATATCTCCTCTACTGACAGCATTTACTTGGAGGCAGTTTTCTTGAATTTTTGAATATCAGTTACGTATGCTTGTTAATTCTGTGTGAAATTTTTAAGTGGCACTTCCATTACAGCTGGAAGACAAGTTAGAGTTCCTAAGGGCTCAACAGGTCAAGAGGAACAGAATTATATTAATTTGAAGTTATATCACTAGCATTCCTCAATGTTACACACTTGAACAATTTTTTGACAAAATCTTTTTTTCACCAATTGAAAAAAATGTATGATAAATCATTCTCAGAAAAAGTGTTTATAGATGTTTGCTTTTAATTTTTCTGTAGTTTGGGAGAACACCTCTTCACCTGGCAGCTAGTAATGGTGGTCTGGAGGTGGTACGTCATCTCTGTGTTACAGGAGCCAACATTGAAGCCATCACTAATGTAAGTAAAAGTGACAGTAAAGAGATTTGTTACAAAGATATACATGTTACAAGTCATGTTTCAAATAAATGCTGCTTAATCAAATAATTCTATAAAAAAAAAGTTAAAAACTATTAAGGTTATTGCACAATTTTCTTTCAAATTTGTTGCATATTAAAGAATAAATACAACCTCATGCTGTGTCAATCATGTTTACACACTGCCTCTGAAACAACTGTTTTCAATATTGATAATAAGAAGGAAATCAGCATATTAAAATGATTTCAGATGTGACACTAACTGAATTTTTTTTTACAGTATTCCTGTTTTTACTGTATTTTGCTAAAAACAAACGTAGCTTTGGTGATCATAATTTTAAAAAAAAGTGCACGTGTCATTAGTATGAGAAAAACGCACCCCAATCCGCACTCTATACATATATATAGAATAGTAACATAGGTTTTATATACTCTAAAAAGCTTTTGTTTTTTAGTTTGGCTGCTATCTTCTTGCAGTGTTAGATATTGAGATGTAGCACTGAGCCGGTGTCCTTCCCTCTTAGCACATTAATCAAATCGCAGTCTCTTTATCTCTTTAAATAAGTGTTCATTCATCATTCACGACAGACTAGATTACCATTCTGTCCTTAATCCTCAATCTTTCAGTCAGCTGTGTCTTGCCTCATATAGTCCCTCTCCTATAGAACGTGTGTTGGTTCCTGTAGGTTTGCGTGATCTTATTTGATTGTGTGGTTGTCCCTCCTTTAAATGACTCGTTCTGAGTCTTAATATGTGTTTGTCAGTATATAGCTGTCTGATATTTGTGCAGGTCTGTGATATAAGGGTGTGCCTTCCCCAAGAACGTTATTAGCCTAGTGCATTAAAATGTTCTTTGCCAGAGTGAAAATGTGGCAGTGCAGAATCATTGTTTAAATTTCAAAAGCGGTGAAGGACAGCGTGCCCCAATGAACCCCCAACCTACTCATCCCAAACAATGTATGTTTTCAATCAATAACCCCTACATCCCTCCCCTCTCTCACACCCCTCGACTCCATATCGTCTCAAAGCGCTCCTCCTCAGTGTTAATATTGTATAGTGGCTGATGCACAATGCATGTTACAGCACACAGGAGTTTTGAGAATCCATAATTCATTGCCAGAGGCGTATGGGTCAGCGGCTTGAGAAAGGAAAAATGGCTTCCACATATAGGACGCCATTGATTAATGTGGCCTTCATGCTTAGATTTTGCTCCTTTTCTCACTGTTTTGTCAAATGTATGAAGTTGGTTAGATTATTTAAGTACAGCACTGTGTTAATTAACTACATTACACAAGCTAACAATGAAAAATACTTCTGAAGCATTATTAAAATCAAATGTAATGTTAATTATGGCACCCAAGCTAACATGAACTAGCAATGCACAGTTGGTTTTTATTAATAGATATTTTTGAGATTAATAAATACTGTAACAAATCTATTGCTCATTAGTGTTTATTAACTATAGTTAAGTAATGGGACTTTATTATACAATTTAAGCTTCTTTTTTTTTTTTCTTCTTTTTTTTTTATACAACGGCTGCATTTGTGTGATCAAAATACAGTAAAAAGTTAAAAGTCTTATATACTATTTGAAATATATTTAAGTATATTTAAGTTAATTATTTCTTGTTAAGGCAAAGCAGAATTTTCGGTAGCAATTTTCCAGTCACATGATCCTTCAAAATTCATTCTAATATGCAGATTTAATTCTCAAGAAACATTATCTTTTATTATGAATGTGGAAGCTGTTATACATTTTTTTTTTTTATTATTATTTTATGAAAAAAAAAAACAAAAAAAAACATTTTATAGAAAAGGCTTAACCGCGCCTTTTAATCAATTTAATGTATTACTGCTGAATAAAAGTATTAGCATGCAAAAACTAGATTTGGTTGACGACAGCATACTCCATTCATCCTTGAGATTTTTAGGCATCTTTTGGGAGCAGCCGTAAATCAATAAAATGAATTGAAGCGCATCCTCGTGGGGACACGCAGTATGAGCTGGAGAGGAGCAGACAGACACAAAAAGAGCTTGTGAATAGGAAAATGAGCTGTTTTGTGCAGAAGATTTTGCAGTAATATCTCACGAAGTCTAATTGGCAGGAAAGCTTGTGTTTAATCAAGCCACGTTAGATAAGATAATTACACTGCACCAAATCTTTTCCCATTACTATCCTTTTCATCTGTGCTTTTACACCTCTGCCCTGTTCACCACATCCTCTTTCGCTGTCGTCTGCGTGGGGTGTGCGGGGGTTTTCTTTCAGAGGGAGGCTGGTTAATTTGTCCCCATCGGTTAGAGGAGGAACACAGCTGTTTCTGGTTGTGTGGTTTGCTCGTGCTCGTGGTCCCAGGTGTTAGGTGTGGGTTGGTGTTGCTGTGTGTGAGATTGTGTACATGTATTCTGAGGTGTTAAATCATTAATGGTTTTGGTTTAGGGCTGTAACTGTGGTGAGTTTGGGGTAAACAGATTTTGTTTGTTTTTTTCTGATAACCAAGACTGCCCTGAGGTTTGTGTACATTCCTAATGCTCTCTTTAAGTTTGTATGTTTTTAAAGCAGTTTTACATATGGCTTTTCCATGGAATATACTTTCTGCAGGCAGGCCCTCTCTGATAGTTATTCCCCCTCCACAGCTGGTGTTTCCTAATGCTGATTTCACAATCACACATGTGCTGCCGTCACAGCCTCCAGGGAAGATCCAATGTGCGTCATTTCGGGTTGTAATAAAATGAACACAGATTTCAACTTTTTTCTCTTCCAGACAAAGACAGAAAGCTTTTAGATTGTGAGAGCGTGTGACACAAGACAACATTAGTTGGTAATTGATCCTTTCATTATGTATTTTATCAGTCCGGTGATACCAAGTAAAATGATTGGGAATGTAGATTAGTCTGTTCTCATTAACTGCCTTAAATGAGTGCCATTTTCCAGGGGGGTTCCTAGATAAAAATGACACCTGGGGTTTAGTCAATTAGTGCTATATTATGAAGGCAGTGCTTCTAGGTTTCAACTTATTAGGATTTTTAATTTGATGAGTAATACTGATAAACTGATGCTATATATATATATATATATATATATATATATTAGTGCTGTTAAACAGTTAATCACGATTTATCGTATCCACAGTGTGTACTGTGGATATTTATTAATCATATATAAATACAAACACATGCATGTCTATATTTAAGAAAAATATACTATGTTTACATATTAAATTTGTATATAATATCAAATAAAATATTTAAACGTAAATATTTTCAAAATGTATACTAAATGTTTGAGTATTGACATAAAAAATAAACACAGTACACGTTTTGTAAACAAAAGCTTGTTTTTTAATGCAATTAATTGGGATGAATTGCTTGAGAGCACTAATAATTAGTAGTATAATATGAGGTGATATATGAGGTTGACACATCAGTTGAATTGTAATGTTAGAAAAAACAACAATTGTGGGTCAGTGGATAAATATAAAGCCAGGCCTTAGTTTATTTTGTGGTGTAATTGACATCACCTGAACTGTATGCCTCTAAATAGGCTCCTAGCAGCTGAAGAGACTTTTTCCATGGGCGGACAGACAGATCGCAGCAGAAGTGAGAGGTGGTGGGTGAACAGTTGAAGGAAAATATTACCCACTATATCACAACTCATTTTCAGTAAGAGCCACAGTCAGACAGGACAGAATCACATGCAATCCCAGGAAACTGTTTTAAATGAGTGAATTGCTGTGTGCCAGGACTAATTCTGGTTTATAATTTTTTGGACTGGTAATTACTTTTTTTTTTTTCTTTTTTTTTTGTGGTATCTTTTATATACACCCATTTCATATATAAAATCATCTGATATGTCTTAAAGGCAGCATTACATCTGTCAGCCATAATCATCACTGTACCCACTGTAGTACTGTTCTGTGTGAGTCACGCTGTTGAGCTGTTAGGTGATATTCTCTCTTCTTTCTTTCTCACTTTTTCTTGTTACCCTGCAAACACTCTCTCTCTCTCTCTCTCTCTCTGTGTATCTCTGTATCTATCAGAGCTTTATCAGTGCGGTGGCCTGGTAATACTGTGCAGATGAAAGGCTGACAGTCTTTTATTTATCTAGCTTTACTCATTCATCTGTGTCACTGGACTCTGACTGGCCCTGCATTGCCTGTAATGTTCAGTAAGCTGCATTTTATCCGTCACTGTCATTGTCTCTCACAGGATGGGAAGACAGCGGAGGATCTGGCGCTTGCGGAGCAGCAGGAGCATGTAGCAGTGCTGCTGGCCAAGCTGAAAAAGGTGTGAGTCTTTGTTTATTATTCATCTCACTGAGACTCAAGAGACATTCATTTGCATTACATGAATGCTTTGCGAAGGCTTATGAGATCCTTGTTGTATTTAATATGACACCTGCAGGAGATGTCTTTTCTCACTGGAATGTGTGCTTATATTTTTCTAAATAAATCTTTTTTTTTTACCCCCAATGGTCCAAAAGCAACTTCATGTGCAGTTTGTAAGGTGTTCCATACGAATTCATACGAGAAAATGAATAGGAAAATACTTTCAGAACTAAAAGTGGATAGTCATTGCTTCTCAAGCATGGCATCCTACCTGCCGATTAAGCTCTTGTGTAGTCCTTTCATGAGGCAAAAACATTTTTTAAGGTTACCTAAAATAGATTTTCCATATTCTAAGATATTAAACTTCTATTTTGACCTACAGTCTAACATCGTTTTTTTTTTTCTTTCTTCATCTTGATCTTTTTAATGCTTCAGTCACTCAGATTGGATCTAATGTTCGGAAGTATGGTTTATCTATTAACCACATACTCGACTTTAGATTTTGTGAATCTTTTAATTTGACAGTCACATACATGATTTAATATATGGCATTTGGCATCTTGCATTTGGCTTTGAAAAGTGGATTATGCTCAGCTGGAGGACTCTGAATACTAGCTGTTAAAAGCCTATTAATTCCACTCATTAGGATGCACTGAACATTCTCAGACACATTAACATTATGTCATCGGTCCATATGTCATATTGTAATGCCACTGGATTGTGTTCATTTACATACCCTTTGTGACTGGTCTTACAGGACAACCATAAGAGCATTTACATCCAGCAGCTGCGGCCTACACAGACCCTCCAACCTCGCATCAAACTCAAGCTGTTCGGACACTCGGGAGCAGGGAAGAGCACTCTGGTGGAGTCTTTGAAGTGTGGCATCTTGCGGAGTTTCTTCAGAAGGAGGAGGACCAGGTTGACCAACCCTGTCCGGCACCCAGCCTCACCTGTCACCTCCAAACCAGCAGGTAGGTAGCCTTTATCTACAGAAACACTGAAAATGAAAGGAAAGGTCTTTTCAAGATGTAGACGAGTTTGTTTCTTCATCAAGAGAAATTTCGTATTATATTGCTCACAAATGAATCCTTTGCAGTGAATGGGTACCATCGGAATAAGAGTCCTGACTGCTGATAAAAACATGATTTCCAGTCCATCAAATAAAATCTTATAAACTAAAAAGCTGCATATTTGTAAGAAACAAATACATCAAGGTGCTTTAACTTAAATTGTCATTGACAAAATAAATAGTCCTTGATCTGGTGAGCAAGTTTCTCTAAATGTGTTATGATGAAGAAACAAATCTCAGATGACCTGAGAGTTTTCAGCAACTTTTCTTTTTTGGTGATCTATTCCTTTTAAGTTTAGAAACTTGCAGTATAGGGTTTTTTCTGGGTTAATTTTTTCATTCTACTCCCTCATTCTCAGATTAACAGACACGTCGTATAGCGCTATCATTGGAAGGCGCAATCACATTTATTTTACACATTACACATGAAGCTAACTTCTCACAATTACTGGCACAGCCAAATTGAGGAAGTTGTTTCTAGGTTTCTATGAGAAAAGTTTTTAGAAAGAAACCAAAGTTCAGTGGAAAGCGTTGATTGTGCGAGACATATGCAGCACATTGTGACTAACACATTTGCAAGGTATAAAAAAATAGCTTGAGTCATCTGACTCTCTCGTGTTATTTCTGTTATAACTGAAATGGCTGTTAGCACTTCTGTGGGGTTTTTCGGGAATTTTGTTTTTCCCAGCTACTAGAATAGAATAGAAACTATTTTAATTTTGTGCATGTGGTGATACTGGCTCGTCGAGTTTTTTTTTTTTTTTATGCATACAAACTTTGTCCGTCACCAGTTTAAATCTTTATCTACAAGAAAGCTTTTTTTGTTTGTTTGTTTTTGGTAATCTCAAAAACAGAAAAAGGGACCTTTTACTAAATATTTATTTTTCTTTCAACGCTGGGAAAGCTGGAATCAGGCATTAGGAAAGAGCTCCCCCATGTGGTGGGTTTCCACATTATATGAATTAATTATGAACAGCTTATTTCATTACATCTTAAAAACCCTTAAATAATATACATATTTAATCATTTAGCTACAAACATATCCTTATTGCATTTATTGTTATCTATTATAAGAAGTCCATTCCATCTAGTTTACAGTCTTTCTTTCTTTTTGCTTCCCTGTTTGTGTGCCTGTAGTGTCTGTCAGCATCTCTAACCTGTACCCGGGCTGTGAGAACGTCAGTGTGCGTAGCCGCAGTATGATGTTTGAGCCCAGTTTGACTAAAGGAGTGCTGGAGGTCTTCAGTCCTGTTCATAACCCTCTCTCCACGGCTGACGACACTGCCACCAAAGCCATCGACATCCAGAACGCCAATGTCAATGGTAAAAGTCGTTTATCATAAATAAGTCTCACCAAAACAAAATATATTTGAACAAAATACAGTAAAAAGAGTAACATTGTGAAATATTAATAATAATATTTATATTTAATAATATGTTAATATTTTTGTGGAAACTGTAATATTTGTAATGTATATAAAGATCAAAAGAACAGCATTGTTTTGAAGTAGAAATGTTTAATAAAATTATAAATACCCTTACTGTCACTTACTGTCATCTATTTAATGCATCTTTGCTTATTAAAAAATATTTCTTTTGCAAACTTGAATGATATTTTGTGTATTGTATTATGCAATATTGTTTAGGTGTTGGAGACCTCAGTATATGGGAGTTCTCTGGTAATCCTGTCTACTACTGCTCATATGACTACTTTGCTGCGAATGACACCACAGCCATTCATCTGGTCTTATTCAGCCTGGAGGAGCCTTATGAGACTCAACTGAACCAGGTCACATTTTGGCTCAACTGCCTGAAGGCCCTCACGCTGCCAGAGGACAATATCGGTATGTGCTAGTGTGTGTGTGTGTGTGTGTGTGTGTGTGTCTCCTGAGACTACGGTGTACAATGTATGGATTTCTTCCTGCCTGTCCTTTGCTGAGGACTTTCCATTACAGTAATTACAGGGCTGTGAAGTCTGTGATTAAGAGGTCTTAAAGAGCTAAACTGTAAACTTAAAGAGCTATCATTCATTTTTTCTGTGCTGAAATTAATATCTTTTACTTGGTTACTATATAGTTATTTTGCATAGCGTTAATATTATCCATATTTATATTCTGTTAGTATTTTAACCAATAACCAACTGTACAATGAAGTTACCCATAGCCCTCTCACTACTAATGTAGGGCTATCAATTGATTTACATTTTTTTAAATGCATTAATTACATGATATTGTGTTATTATGCATTAAATTGACATGACATAAAGTCTGGCTTTAGAAGTCAGTATACTATTTGTTTTATTTCTATTTGATTTCTATATATTTTCAACAAAGTTCTATAACTGCGCACATTTTTGAGTTTATCGACCTATCCGAGGCCCGTTCACACAGAATGCATTCAACCATGTGTGCTATTTATGCTTGGTTTTTCTGTGTACATATGCACTAGATGGAGGTTTTGGCCACTGCATCATGTCTTGCTGTTTTCACACCATAAGCACCATGTTTGTTCTCTGACAAATTTCAAGTTATTTTTAACACATAATTGAAATGAACAGTTGTATTGAATGTACAAGTTATTTGACAGTCATATGATAGAAACGAGCTCATGCATGCAGTTTTGTGTATCACTGTGTATCACTGTTTCACCGTTCTCCATTCTGTGTGCTTCATTAATGCTGTTTGTAGTTTTCTCATTCTTGTCTCTCTTAAACTCTCTCAGTAATTTCAGCCTGGCTTGCCTTTGCTTTCACTGTAGTGATGGTTGATGAATTTGTGTAAGTACTGTAGCAGGCACATCCATAGCACTATGGATAATGCCAAAAGAGACTTCATTAGAGTCTGGCATCAGTCTAGGAATCTAGTTTTTGTTCTGTAATTCTCTAATAGTCGATTTGAGAGTTAAGATTATGCATAATGATTGAAGATATTAGAAATGGACAATAAAAGTGCCTCTCTGTTATATCCGCAGCCTTTGGAGGGAAGATCAGGAATCCTCTGCGTGTGGTCCTGGTGGCCACACATGCTGACATTGTCAATCTGCCTCGATCGTTTGGAGGAGAGTTCAGCTATGACAAGGAGAGATCTCTACTTAAAGAAGTCAAAAACAGGTGATTAAAGTAATATGTCAGTTTGAAGCTAGGAGACCTGTAAATACATTAAGTGATCATTTTTGAAAGACTAATTTAATGGATGAGCCAAACTATTAAACTGTTTTTTTCATCCTCAGGTTTGGGAATGATCTGCAAATTGCGGAGAAGCTCCTTGTCATGGATGCAGGAGCTTCTAACTCCAAAGACATGAAGCTGCTGAGAAACCTTCTGTTAGAGCTTCGCAACACCATCGTCTCTGTAAGATCAGTCTGCATTCTACTACACCTCCCCACACTTTATCATTTCACCTAAATGTAGCATTGGTTTTAAAGGGTTCGTTCATTCATATGCACTACATTCACTGTTGGAGCACAAACTAAGGTATTTTTGATGTTCTGAAAATGAATAATGGTCTTACGGGTTTGGAACGACATGAGGGTGAGTAATGAATAACAGAATTAAAATTGGCAGGTGAACTATTCCTTTAAAAGCCTGGAAACCCTCATGTTTTATTATTATCTGGTTATGATATTCTCTATAATAAAGCTCTGTTGTTTTCTTTACCATGCACGCACACACACACACACTCTATCTCAGAAATGCACAATATCAAACACTGACACTCAGATCCCTTGCTAATACATTCTGCTTGTTCTCCTCCTACATTTCTCTTTCAATCTCTCACACTCCCACACATACCTGTACAGATCCCTTTCTCATCCACCGTTATATTGGGTTTGGATTTTTGTGTATATTATGAAGTAAAAAGTCATTACTATAGTTATTAAATATGTGTTTGTATAGTCTTTGGCGTGTTGAAAAAGATTTAAATTTATCAGTGGGGATTTTTTTATTGCTAATACTTTCAGTTAATGGGGGGAATTTTTGACCGTTTCAGCTTGAGACTATCATAGACACCTGGGGGTCTGTTCTTTTGACTTGGGCTAAAAAAATAATTACCTAGCAACCACTCAAAACAACTTAGCAACCCCACTGGCATTTTTCAGAGATGTAAAATTGCTTTTCTCTCTCTGTCGTTTTCACAGACCTGCAGGCCGATGACTCAGCTGGCAGAGAAGCTGGTGTCCACTCTGCCTTCCTGGCGGAAACTGAACGGGCCAAACCAGCTGATGTCATGGCAACAGTTTGTTGTGGATGTGCAAGAACAAATCAACCCTCTAGCCAGTGAAGAGGATCTGCGGGAACTGGCTTCACAACTTCACAGCATGGGAGAGGTGTGTGCGCGTGTGGGCGGCCCAGGGAATGTGTGAGAGTGTGTGTGTGACGATAGGGATGAATAAATATGTATGAATGTTTGAATTATGGTTATATTGCTGTGGGTATAGCATAAGTGTGTTTGAAGTAGATGCACTGTATCATTAATTAAAATGATTGTTTTCTTATATTATGCTATACTATCATATACGCCCCCGCTATTAATACCACGTCCATTACTTCAAAACCACTCAAAGTGTACAATGCAGAACCTCTACGGCATGTTTTTATGTGGATTCAAATGAGTCGGTGAGTGTCAGCAACTAAATAGGAGCCCATGAAGTCTATTGACCACCCACAACCATTACATCAACAGCCTTACCGATAAGAGAGGGCAGGTGAATGAGTCATTCTCATCAATATTAGTCATTTGTGTTTTCAGCAGCAACACTTAAACACATTTTAGGGAATGTTTTGATGTTGATGGACTAAAATGCCAAGCTGTGATTCAGCTTTATTAACATTTACTTACATAAGATACTCTGTTTAAGGGGCTTCGGCTCCCCTGTGTTTAACCTCAGCCCCTTTTAAAATCTGTTATGTCATGTCTCTTCAAAGTCACGTAAGCCTACATGACTGACTTGTGTTAATCAAAATGAAAAATATGCAAAGAGTGCATTCAAATACGTGCAAAATGACATGCATGTATAATTTATACATTACATAAATCTGTTAACAGCAGCAGCTCTATGGATGTGACCAAAAGCATGAATCTTACTGGTTGGGCAGTTTTCTTGTTAGTGTGATGGAAAACATTTCAGTATTTCCATGACCGTCTGAACAGATGCAATCATTCAAATAAAAATTTCTTGTGTTAATCACTACTCACTCCTTTTCATACCCCTCTTTCTTCTAGATCAACATCATGCAGAGTGAGACTGTCCAAGACGTTGTCCTGTTAGATCCTCGCTGGCTTTGCGGCAACGTACTCGGCAAGCTTCTCTCGATCGAAACCCCCAAAGCAATCCACCACTACCGTGGCCGCTACCGCATAGAAGAACTCCAAAACCTCGTCTCCGAAGGTGACATCGATGAACTTCTCCAGGTGCTCGACGCCATGGATGTATGTGCCCGTGACTTAGCCAACCCGGGAATGGTGGACATTCCCTCCCTCATACGCACGGGTGGCCTGCAGCACACCTGGACTGATGAGGAAGACATCGAAGGCGAGGAAACTTTGCTTTATGGTGGCGTGCGAGTTGTCCCTGCAGAGCACTTGGCGCCGTTCCCTTGTGGACTTTTTCATAAGTTACAAGTGAACTTGTGCCGGTGGAGCCGGCAGCAGAAGCCAGAGGTGGAGCCCGAGGATGTGAGGTTGTGGAGCGGCGGAGCTCGGGTTGGACTCGGCGGCGCTGAGGCACTGGTTCTGCTTGTGAACCACGGCCAGGGCATGGAGGTACAGTTACGAGGACCTGATTCGGAACCTGGACGTTGCTATGCTTTATTGGACACTTTGTGCGGCATGGCAGAGGGCCTGTTAGCTGCTACGTTGCCCGGTTTGCTCACCGCCCGGCATTATCTTAGCCCTCAGCAGCTGCGGGAACACCACGGCCCCGTCATGCTCTATCAACCGAGAGACTTTTTCCGCTCTCAGGCGCGAGGCGAAAACGCGCTTTCGAACACCATGGGAGGCTATCGTGAGAGTTTTGTCAGTATCGTAGCATTAGGTTGCACCCAGGTCTACAAACAGGGCAGTCTTGGAGGGGAAGTGGCCGTGGCGGAGGTCAGTCACCTGGCTCGACGCAAGCTCTGCCGTCTGCTGGACCCTCCCGATGCGCTCGGAAAAGACTGGTGCCTGCTTGCCATGAACTTGGGCCTTAGCGAGCTCGCTGCTAAATACAGTTCTGGCACCAACGGGACTCCACCCGCAGACCCCCTTTCCCTTCCCAGTCCCACAGCCACGCTCCTGCAGGAGTGGAGCCAGCGACCCGATTCCACCATAGGCATTTTAGTGGCTAAGTTGCGAGAACTCGGTCGCCGGGATGCAGCAGATTTCCTCCTTAAAGCTGCACCGGTCTTCCGGGTCAACTTGGAGACACTAGGCACCCCGCCGGAGCCCTACAGCCCGGTGTGTAACGGTGGCGGCACATCCTTCAACTCCATCAGTTCCGTGGTCTCTCGTTAGGACGTCACTTGTGTGTCTATAGAGAAGCGTGCAATTGACCCGTGGAGAGCTGATAAATCTCAAGCTCCCTGGTGTTCTGAAACTGAAGTATTTGAATCAGATACCCTGCTCATGTCCATTTTGTTGCCCTTCGCGATTTCTGAATGTTCATTCTTGGTGTCTTTGAAAAGGTGCCTATGGGCTTTTTTTCTGCAAACCTTTTATTAACCGTCTCAAATTCCCAAGGTGAAACTGCAGACGGCCTTTTTTCAAAAGTCCTTACTGAAAGCAAATCACTTTTATAAATTTGGACAGCTGTTATCTGCGCTAAATTTGATGACGGAATGATAGATCACTAAGTGCTTGGCAGCATTGTTTAAAAAACGACTCAAGCTATTGAGTGCCTTGAAGATGGCAAGCTATTAACGAAGAGCCATTGCTATAGATTTCAAAATTGGATGTGCACCTCTTTAAGTGTTTGGGTGTTTACCTGTCTTATGAAGCTTTTAATGAACATATCTATTAGATTTACAATTTTTAAACCTATAAAAATTGGTCCAAAATTGGGTCATTTGCATTTACTACCTGATTGTTCCTTATTGCAACTAATACGCGCCATTTTTCAGACAGGAGTTTATTCAAATGACGAAGCACAAACACACATACTAAAATCAAAATGCATGGTACATTTTCCGGTTTCTAAATCCGTCACATTTGTCTTATTCACACGTGTAGCTTACTTGTCACTTTTGTGAAAAATTACAGTTCTGACTACCTGTTAAATGGAAATGTTGAAATATTCCAGGCACTTACATGACGATTTAGTTTTTCTTCATATAAATGGTGTCTGCTGCAGTGTCCTAACAAGCATGATCTTTGTTACAGTCGTTCAGCTTATTTGAATTCAGTTTCACACATTTACACTGTTTGCCGAGTGTTTTAAACACAGTCGTGTATTCTTTACACTGGAGATTAATTATAAGATGCTGTTCTAAGGGATAAAATAGGTTGACATTTTGCATTGAAACCACTGAAAGCAATGCCATTCCTCAGTTACAGGAAAATATTGTAATGAATGTGGTATATTGGATACAAATGAAGTGACAGCGTAAAGACTGTAGATGGCAGCAAAGACTCGGTTACATCTAACACATGCCATAGCTTCTGCTCTCTTCAGTTGCAGTTTCATCATCGTCTTTTTAATGTCTGACAGTTCAGACAACTGTTTCATATTATATTTTGGGACAGGTCTATCCTCCAACTTATCATCATTTCCCTCGCAGGCTTAAAATCACAAACTTTTCTAAAAGGGAATCGGGCATATTGTTCTCTCATTCCAAAAGGCACATTTTTATATTGTGATTAAGTCTATGTATTTATGGAGCTCTTTCGCTGTTTAGCTGTGGTCAAGGTTCACAATCTCCCCTCATTAAGACTTTAACAGGGTACATCAGAGGGGAATTTATCCTGGTGTATTTAAGACTTGTACAGTCATCTCTTTGCACAAGACCTTCACATTATTCCTCTATTTATATTATGTCCGCATGTCTCTGAATGCCATGTCCTTAATACTTCCTCAAACTTTACAGTGTACTACATTTTTTATATATAATAAATTGTTTACTCAATGATTCTCTTGTTTTTTATATATTATATATATACTATACTCTCTCTCTCTCTCATGCAATATTTTGACATTTACATTTTCCTATTTCATACATTTACATTTTTAGTAAATAATAATAAATAATAAAGTTTATTTACCAAGACCGGTGTTGCTGTAAAAAGAAAGTATTAGCCTATGGAACAACATTAGTCACACATATTCACAAATGTACAAACAAGCAACAGAAAATAATAAACTACATCAACACTAGAGAGCAGCTAGTTGAGAATAAAACTAAAAAGTTTACTATATTTTAAAGTTTTCTGAAATACTTCAAAGTGCCCTCCATTGAATTCTGGGTGAAGTGGCCACCAATTCAACTGTGAGAAGCAGAGCACACTGAAACTAATCAAAAATGACAATGATGACATTGCTGCGGATGAAGAAATTAGTCATGTGCTGTTTTTTGTGAAGAGTCAGTGTGTGGCATGACCGAACATGCATTATTCAGCAACTGGAATAACTGCACGTGCATGTATTTCAACATGCCATATTTCCTGCCCCATTCTTTTTATACTCAAATGGTTTTTAAAACACCTATAGTTACCATTTAGTACTGAATGCATATGCTAATCAGATTTTTCAGGATTTTCAGAGTCGTGAATGCTCTCTTGAATGCTTGAGCAATTGTGCTTCTTTTACCTGCTCCTTTTTGATCATTGTTTAAAGCGCTGGGCTGGCTAAAGTGATAATTGACCAATCTTCCCATCTATGGCTGTGTGTGCTTTTTGTGACAGACGAGCCCATTAATCAGTCTGTTTTCCCCTTTGTTTGTATGTAGATCAACAGCACTCTAATTCTGGCCTGCCACAAATCTCAAACAGTCAACGTAAACAATGTGGAATGTTGTTACACAGTAATAGAACTAGATAACCAGCACTGATGTCCTCACATAGACCTACTGATAATAAATTCAATAAAGGCCTTACACTGATTTTGGTGTTTTGGTGATGTGTGAGCAGGATCATGCAAGTTCACTGCATTGACATTGTTTATTACTTGTGTTCCTTGTGAATACGTGATGGAGACAATATTGTTTTAAAATCTTGTGATGCAATATATTAACGTTTTAAATGCATTTATTTGCAGCTGCTCTAGTTGGTTGTTTGAATGATACATTTTTGACAAACAATGTGATTAAACCTAAAGGTTATAGTTGTCCTTGTTATAAGCACTACTGGCTGGTTAATAACAGGTCCAATAACTAAAATGCTTGTGATTCCCGTTTGACGACGCTGTCGAATGGATTATTATCTAAAAAATGTATAGCGTTGCAAAGAAAATCGAAACAATCTGTAACGTTAGGTCTGTGTAGTTTATAACGCAGTTAACACACAGAAATTCTAACTTATATGTGTAACAATATATACAAATAACAAATTATATACATTTATTGATTTAAATGCAACATTTTATGTGGATTATGCTGTTTTTTTTAGATAGTAACCGTGTTTTTCTGACTAAAGCCATCTGCCGGAAAGTCATCACGTGCTGCAGGGTCACATGCTCTGACGTGTTAATGGGGGCGGGATCGACAAATCTATAGGCAACAGATCTCGACCAATGAGAAATTGAGGAATTTGCCTTCAGATGCGCTATAAACCTGGGGCCCCTCTGCGAAACGGGATATTTTCTTCGAGATTCAGGACCGCTGGGTGAGTCAGGCGTTTTTAAAGCTTTTAGGAGTCTTGAGTTGTTTTCACATCTTTTTTTGTTAAAAAAACGTCGGTATGGACATTTCAGTGTAATATTGCATTATGCATCTTTGATTAAGATGTTTAGCTTCATGCAGAACAAACCGGAGCTTGTTAGGTCGCTCTTTTGCTGTGGTTTGTACACAATACTTATTTATGAACTGACCGTATTTTCTTTAGCGAATCTAGGTTTTACCATATTTTAATGGATGAGTAAAGCGTGACGATTTTTTTTCATATCCATCTCAAATAGTTCCAGTTGTTTCCTTTTCGGTTTCCGTGGCCTGGTTTCGGTCTTTGTTTTCTTTTCCTGGGAAACAGTGGGCTGGAGCCACCCAGATCCCGTGACTGCCGCAAAGGAACATCGTATTCCTTTCTCCGTGTCTGTCCGCAGGCCAGTGCTAACAAATAACGTTATATTTTTAGGAGATAAACAGACAGTTTCTGTTTGGCTCTGTAGGTCAGCGTCTGTTTTCAGTTTACGTTAATCTTTTATTAATAAAACGTCCTTGGTTTATATTACTACTTTATTACTATTCATGCCGGTGGTTGTGTAACGTTAACTTACACGGCGTAAACAAAGATGTCGGTACTGTAATCTGATCTCATGACACTGCTGAAATATAATGTCACGCAAACAAGTTACTTTTTAAACATATACGTCTAATTATGCAGAAGTAAAGGGATATCTTATAATTTTAAGCAGGTTTAGCAATTTCTTTTGCAGCGTGGCCAACCTCGCATGAAACCATACGCAGGATTTCGGGAATTATCAATATAAAACATATGGAAGACTATTTCTGCTCTGGTTCAGTCGAAATTATGACGAATGAAATTTTAAGTATACGATTAGAAACGAAATTATGAGCTATTGAGTCACGACTCATGACTTGGGCCAGTCACATAAACTGTTTAGACTAGTCTTAAAAAGTTAGTCATCTATATATATATATTTTAAATGTTCTCAGGAATCGGCCTAACTTTAAATTACATTTTTAATTTTCACTTAGATAGATATCAGTTTCTGTATAATATTTGTACTTAAAAAATGCCACAATTTAAACAATTAAAACTGAAATGTATGCATTCCCTTGTATACATGTTTTGATCTGTTATCTTCACGTGGAGTAAGGTATAGTCACTTGTTGCAACATGTCTGACCTGTTGTTGTTTTCCCCCCTCAGTGTTTTCATCATGAGGGTGTATTTGGCAGCATTCACGTTGTGCCTCAGTGCAGTATTTGCTGCTCCAATGTTGGACAAGCAGTTAGATGACCATTGGGAGCAGTGGAAGAGCTGGCACAGTAAAAAATACCACGAAGTAAGTTTTCAAATTGACATTAACAATTTGAAAAAGGAGTCAGAAGTGTAACTTAGTGTTATCTCTGTCAACACAGAAGGAGGAGGGGTGGAGGCGAATGATCTGGGAGAAAAACTTGAACAAGATCGAACTGCACAATCTTGAGCACTCTATAGGCAAACACACTTACAGACTTGGAATGAACCACTTTGGTGATATGGTAAGAATGCAAGAAGAACTTCATTTGAGGTGTTTGCGTACTGATTATGAAATTCCTCCAGCTTTCATCAAACTGTTCTGTTATCTATAGACTCATGAGGAGTTCAGGCAGGTGATGAATGGCTACAATCACAAGAAGGAGAGACGATTCAGAGGATCTCTCTTCATGGAGCCCAACTTCTTGGAGGTCCCAAACAAGTTGGACTGGAGAGAAAAGGGATACGTAACTCCAGTGAAAGATCAGGTGAGATAGTTTCACGTGTAAAAAAAAAAAACAATTCCTTTGAAATATGCTTTGTTGGTTTCTTGTAACAGTAGAGCACAGAAAAAGTGATGTCATAGGTTAGATTTCCAGAGAAAGCGAGCACTGACTAAACGTGTGCCTTGAACGTAAAGCAAGTCACTTTGGATTAATGAAAATGTATTTAAATTCCATAGGGAAAAATGTCTGCCCTCTTTGGAAAATAGATGTATGTGATATGTGTGTTACAATGTTAATTTTATTTTTTTACTCTCACAGTCTAGTAAAATGCCATAATAACCATGGTGTTATAAGATTTTTACATTTTCAGGTGTAAAATCACACATTTAAAATTAGGCTACTTAATAAATCCAGGTTTTGCCATGTTCTTTAAAGTAAAAAAAAACGTTGAATAATACGTTGATGCTTGTTTCATCATCTCAAATGTGGTATTTCCAGGGTGAGTGTGGTTCTTGCTGGGCCTTCAGCACTACTGGAGCCATGGAGGGTCAGATGTTCAGGAAGACAGGAACACTGGTGTCTCTGAGTGAGCAGAACCTGGTGGACTGCTCCCGTCCTGAAGGCAATGAGGGCTGTAACGGAGGTCTCATGGACCAGGCCTTCCAGTACATCAAGGACCAGAGTGGTCTGGACTCAGAAGAGTCCTACCCCTATTTGGGAACTGTAAGTTACATTTCCTTTTATTCCTGACATTATCCCAAAGAATTATATAGAAGATTACCATAACATACATGTTTCTTATTATTTTCAGGACGATCAGCCCTGCCATTATGATCCCAAAAACAGTGCAGCTAATGACACTGGATTCGTTGACATTCCCAGTGGAAAGGAACATGCTCTGATGAAGGCTATAGCCGCTGTGGGGCCAGTGTCTGTGGCTATTGATGCAGGACACGAGTCTTTCCAGTTCTACCAGTCAGGTATGTATATGTTAGCATTGGTTGTTAAAGGAATGGTTCACCCAAAAATGTAAATTCTGTCACTGTTTCCTCGCCCTTCGGTAGTTCCAAACCTGTGTGAATTTCTTTGTTCTGCCGAACACAAGGGAAGATATTTAGAAAAAAGTTTGAAAAGGCTGATTTGGGTCACCATTGGCTTCCATAGTAGTAGAAAAAGTACCATGGGAGTCAATGGTGACCCAAAACAGCCTGGTTTACAAACTTTCTGCAAAATATCTTTCTTTGTTTTCACCAGAACAAAGAAATTCATACAGGTTTCGAACTACTTGAGGGTAAATGATGACAGGATTGTAATTTTTTGGTGAACTATTCCTTTATTGCTAGTTGTTAAATCCCACTGCCGACTCATTGATGAGAAATTTGTGACAGAGATGCCCATCGATTTTTCTCTAATGGATATATATTTCTTGTTAGGCATCTACTTTGAGAAAGACTGCAGCAGCGAGGAGCTGGATCATGGTGTTCTTGCTGTTGGTTATGGTTTTCAGGGTGAAGATGTTGATGGAAAGAAGTATTGGATTGTGAAGAACAGGTAAGAATATCATTTATACACTACAATTCGGAATGGGCAATGTTTAAATCCAGTGTTTTTAACCCAGTGTGTGTTTTCTGTATTCTAGCTGGAGTGAGAACTGGGGCGATAAAGGATACATCTATATGGCCAAGGACAGACACAACCACTGTGGTATTGCTACAGCTGCTAGCTACCCACTCGTCTGAGGAAGATGCCTCCAGTATCAAGACATACTAGCAGAAGGTCACATTAGTGTCTCAGTGCCTGAGCGGTTGACTGAAATCCACACGTGTAGTGAACGAGACACCTGACACAGGTGACTGAGACTGTGAGAGAGAAACCTCAAGCTCTAGGTATTGTGTGACACTGTTGTAGGGAATTTATGCAATTTTTTCTGGTCATTTTAATGCCACTGATCTAGTTGATTTTTGCCTCAATGTAAATACATATTCTTCAGTGTCTAAATGTACAAATGTGGTTTTTTTATTTTATTTCTACATTCTGTATGATCAATAAAACTTTTAAAAATGTAACTGTTGTGTTTTGGGCTTTCAGTTAGTTTTGTATCTTTTTAAAACATTTCATAATTAATGACATACACTACTGTTCGGGATTTTGTTTTCTTCAGCAAGGCCACATTAAATGGATCAAAAGTTCCAGCAAAACATATATCATTTTACAAAAGGTTTCTATTTTAAATAAATGTTGTTCTTTTAAATAAATCTTTTTCTTTAAAGTATTCAGAACAAACACACACACAAAAAAACATGGATAATAAATGTTTAACATGTCTTCAAAATCAGAATATTACAATTATTATTTAAAACTGAATTAAGATTGCCATCACAGGAAAAACTATATATATATATATATATATATATAAAACAAAAAACCATATAATAATATTTTACAATATTACTGTCTTACTTTGTGTTTTATTTTTATTTTTTGTATAATTTTCTTTCAAAAACTACCCAGACTTTCGTAATATAGTATTGCTGTAGCTTTACATCAGCTCCAAAACCATTTATTCCTATCGCCTCATCATGATGTTTTGTTAACATAGATAAGACAACAGAAATCAAAACCAGTGCAGCTGCCTAAATAAACAGGAAGTTGGTTATGATTGAATTGTTCTGTATTTAAAGTAATGCTTTCTAAAGCTTTAACAGCATATGCAGGATAAGTATTACTTTAATAATTGTATTAATAGGGAAAAAAAGGTTTCGGGAAGAGCCCTATGTCTGTTGTAACTCAGTGAGGTGAAAATGAACATGGAGGGCTGTTCTCTTGCTCCAGCAATACAACGTGTCCTATTTGTTTATCTCTTGGCACGCTGCCATTACATGGGCCGTCATCATGACCAGCAAACGAAGACTTGTGGAGTGGAGATTATTGGGGTTTTGGCTCTTGTGGTAATAGGGAGGGCTCTGTTCGAATGAGAGGGTGTAAACACTTTACCAACCAACAAGCAACACACTGCTAAAGGCACAATGTGTTCACATAAAATAACTGAAGAAGAAAGACAGATTGCGAAAGGGGTACAAGAACAAATCTGAACTAAAAGAAGTTGAGTGAGTGATTTGTGAAATAAAAAAGGAAAAACTTGATTTAAAATACTGGAAGTTTAATGTGATTCTGTAAACAAAAGCAGTGCTTCTACTATTAAAAAAAGCTACAGTGAAGTTTTGTATCTCAGTGTCATGTGGGCTTTCAGTGGATCATATCGCAACCGAAATCTTTACTTTTTATGTTTCTTGACAAAGGTCAAGTACTCCTCCACATCGTCTGGGGATCCCACAACCAAGGGCAGCCTCTGGTGAAGCGACTCGGGAATGACATCCAGGACACGCTGGGTGCCTGTCGTGGCGATGCCTCCGGCCTGCTCGATCAGGAAGGCTATGGGGTTACACTCGTACAACAGCCTCAGCTGAAAAGAAGCAAACATGTGACAATCTTACAAGTTACATAATGCTGATTTGCACATTTCAAGTTATTTTTCAAAGGGTCCATTTTATGCTAAACCATGAGCAGTTATCATAGTTTCACTTCAGAGTTTAAAACCTATATGTTTTAGTTTCTCTTATAAGTTGTGGATTTGTGTCAACTAAAAGCATTGAACATGTTCATTCAGAATGGATTCATTTTATTCTTATCTATGTAGAAACTGGACTGTGGCAATCAATAATGACGCTTGTATGCTGGCATTTCTTGAAAAGCAGCATGAACTGCAGATATAATATCTGGCCCACTGCTTTCATGCTATAATGTGTATTTGCTCCCTTCTGGGCTCTTGTGTTTCGTCACTACCCATTATCAGGAACAACACAGCCCTCCGACGTGAAATAGGCGGTTATCTCTTATCAGAATATGACCTGCCTGTACCTGCTCTAAACCATACGTTTATTACAGTATTCTACATTATAACACAAACTAAAGGCATATGGATTATGCAAATGTTCTTATGTATTGACATAGTGACCTAGTTTCCTGCAGCATTACTATTATCAAAGCCAAAACTTAACTAGTAACACTTTATAACAAGGTGCCATTTGTTAACATTAGTTAATGTATTAACTAACAAGAACAAACAATGAAGAATACATTTATTAGTTTTTTGTTTTTTTTTAGTTCGTTAAATACAATCGTTCATTTTTAGTTCATGTTAGCTTAAAGTGAATCCACTAATGTTAAAAAACACAACAACTTGCGATTTTATAATGCATTAGCAAATGCTGAAATTAACGTAAACTAAGATTAATAAATGGTGATAAGTGTTGTTCATTCATAGTTTGTTAACTAATTTTGTAAACTAATGAACCTCATTGTAATGTGTGACCACTTGACTGTTAATTAAAATAAAAACCTGAACTTAAAAACTAACCAAAATAACTTTATATAAAAGTTTACTTGAAGTAGA
>JAUCNO010000795.1:6737371-6758395 GCA_032353835.1 Enteromius viviparus
CAATCGTTCATTTTTAGTTCATGTTAGCTTAAAGTGAATACACTAATGTTAAAAAACACAACAACTTGCAATTTTATAATGCATTAGCAAATGCTGAAATTAACGTAAACTAAGATTAATAAATGGTTATAAGCGTTGTTCATTCATGTGTTCATGAAGTGTTGTTCATTCATTTGTTAACTAATGTTGTAAACTAATGAACCTCATTGTAATGTGTGACCACTTGACTGTTAATTAAAATAAAAACGTGAACTTAAAAACTAACCAAAATAACTTTATATAAAAGTTTACTTGAATTAGACAAATTATTAAAATTGAAAACGAAAAAAATAAAATAAATAAATAAATAAATAAAGCTATTAAAATAGTATTTAAATAATAATTAAATAACACAACAATAAGATTGACAGAGTGACTGCATGGAACATTTTACTGTAAATAGGATAAAAGTATTCTTTAAGTATCCTAATATCTCTCAAAACACATAAGCCAAAATGTTCATGTTGTGAAACCTTCGATGACTCACCTTTCCTTTTGGACTCTTCTCATTGGCTGGGTACATGAATATGCCACCATAGGCAATGGTACGGTGTATATCAGACACCATCGACCCAACATACCTGGCACCATATGGGGCACTGCCATCCTGTGAGACAATCACATCTAGTCATATATCATATCAGGATTCATATAAACAAAACACATATCATTTATTTGAGTTTGAGTAAGACACTTTGTGTATGCATGATCTTCCTGAGCTTGGATCTCTGAATCCAAAAACGTGTTTCTACGGCAGTTGGCAAACAATCCAAAAACAAAGACTGTCTGAGTAAAGGTTACAAATGCATCAACAGAAGAGGACAGGAAAACAGGAAGCAGAGTACAAATGTCTAGGACATTAAACCCAGCTGGACAGCTAAAAGTCAAAGTCTGTCATTTCATATTACGTCTTTTCCTTTAGAAGGATGTGAGCAATAAAAATGGCCAAAAGGAACTACAAAAGGTTTTAAAAAGTAGATTAACTACTAACTTAGCTAACCCCACCTCGAGCAATGACAGACACAACACGCAAACAAATCAATGCATCATAAGGTCAGAGATAGCAAGCTTCTGATAACACTTCTACAAAAACAGCATGATATCCACATAAAACATATGACTGATAACATAATGTACTTGATTAGCAAGTTTCCCATTTCGTAATCTAAGACGAGCTCTTTAGTCTTTATTCTTGTTTGCCTTTTCCTTCTTATCACCATCAGACTGATTAAGACCATCTTCAAAAAAAAACAACGAACAAACAAGAGCACGTATTCCTAGAAAAGACCAGATCTCACAGGTACTCAATTAACTTTAAAAAAATTACCTCCTGACCCACAGAAAGCTCATACTCAGCATTTTTATGACGGCTGTTGATTAGCAAAGTAACATGAATCAGTTACATATGCTGAGTCTACGTTCCAGTTCAGAAAACAGAACCTGATTTCCTGCAGAGGAAGTCGCTCTGCACTTTCCAGCATACGTGTGTAGACGTCAGCTGATGCTGAGCACAGCCATGCAGTCATCAACTGTCAGTAAGCATTATTCTGAATCACATTTAGTTTGAGACTATGTGTTTTTTCAGGCCAGCTAGGCAACATTGCTTGTTCTGTCACAACATGTCATGAACTTGTGAGTGTGTTTGCGTGATCACATGATGTGGTACACAACAAATCCCAATTGTGAACTCGGTGGTTTGATTTGTGCTAAGTCCTGTGATCTTAGTCACATTTTGGGAAAAGAAATGGCAAGCAATGAAAATACTTTCCTAAAATAATAACGATAGATCATGAAGAGATTTAATCTGGCTCGATCTAATCATGTTTCTGTTCAGAACCCACCTCTGGGTATTTCTTGTGCTTTAAATACTCATTCACTGAAGGCTCAAAGTACTTAGCATAGCCCTCGTTGATACTGTAAGTCTTTCCCTTTTTCTTGATCTTCACATTTCTTTCTGTTAGAATGAATTCTCCAATTGCCTAAAGAGGAACATAAAAAGAAAACATTCTCACACTGACACACACAACTGTACAGCGTCATTCATTATAAAAGGGTTATAAGAAGTTGAGGAATCAAAACTAGTTCACTACAGCCACAAATATTCAAGACTTTCATCTGAAATCGAAAAAAGAAGTGACCCCCTCAAAGCATCCCTTTTACTGTGTAAAAGTGACCATAAAAAGAAGTGAAATATGCAACGTTATATAAGTGTAAAAAGTTTCACAGTTTACTATACCTAGCTATTTTTGTTTTTAGGGCAATATTATGTTTGGCGTAGGTGCACTTTGTTTGTATAGTTGTGAATACGCTGTAAATGATTCACTTGAATCGTTGCGCGTGTCTAAACTAGCTAGCACTTTGTAAGATTATTGTAACCGTAAATCTCTTCTCTGACATTCCGTTTGTAAAGCCCTGGTACTCTTATTCATTCATTTCAACATATTTAACTGTTTGTGCTTACTGGATCCAGCATGAAGAAGTTAACTCCAGCTCCTGTGCTGAGAGCCACCAGCGTAGCGCTGCCGTAAAGAGCGTAACCCGCACACACGATCTGCTTGCCCGGCTGCAGGGCGTCCTTGTCACTCGGTTCTCCTTCAGAGTTCTGAAACAAGGAAAGACAACAGAATCAGCCATCTGCTGTTGAAGCCTCATATAAACACATACCTCAAAAACTGTAGATTGTGCCACTTCTTAATTGTATATATTTTTATTACTATTAAATAATGAATGAAAGAATGAATTCAGGCTTATCGTGATTGAATGCAAATTAACATTTCACCATCTAGAGTACATTTTTGTTACTGCAGAATATTTATTAAAAAAAAAAA
The DNA here is from genome assembly GCA_032353835.1 of Enteromius viviparus. Taxonomy (NCBI): domain Eukaryota; kingdom Metazoa; phylum Chordata; class Actinopteri; order Cypriniformes; family Cyprinidae; genus Enteromius; species Enteromius viviparus. The sequence goes on from JAUCNO010000795.1 coordinate 6,740,239, forward strand.
CGCAATAAAAGTGAAGCAATAAACTAATACGATGTTGCAGTTAGTTACCCTCAAGCGCACTTAATCAAATTAAATTAAATTAAAAGTTAAATTAAATGTATTGCTTAGCCGATATTTGTCATCAGGCAGGGTCAAATGCAGTCAGCTACCTCGTCAATCTGCATGGGAAAGCAGGACAAGAACACCAAACATCAAACCAGTCATTTTCACACAATATATGCTCACATGAAAATACAGTTGTGCTACATTGTTTTATTTGTTTGTTTAGTTTTTTTGCACGTGCATCAAAAAGCACACAAAATGCACATGCATCTTCAAACATCAAATGTGGCCCAAACACTCACTCTTTTGTAAATGGCAAATATGGTGCCTATGGGGGCCAAACAGTCGATATTGGAGGAGCCATCCAGAGGATCAAAACAGACCACATATTTCCCCTGTGACACGAAAAAAAACAGACTGGAGTTAGTGTTAAGCAGAAATAAGACGTAGCTACGGCGACCTCATGTGGTAGCTATCTGAATGAACTCCAGTAAACGTGCATTAGCAAAGACATTAGCCTGCCCTGATACAAATACATAGCTGCCATCATTTACAGCTAAACGTTTTTAGGGTGTATTTATTTATTCCAGGCTTGACATTTTATGTGAAATAATTGACTCTAAGTACATTGTAACTTTGACTGATGTGTGATGGAAACTATCAGGAATTTTAAGACTGTATTCCAAATATTAGAAATAAGTTTTGGATTTAGTTATCTTTGTATATATTGTTTCCTGTTAAGCAGACATCATTCTCTCTTTTACTTATATTTTTAAAAATGTTTTTTAGTTTCATTTAATCAAAAGCACACATTGTCATATGCTTAATATTAATAACTCAAATAATAACTAAAATTCATATATATATATATAATATGAATTTTAGTTATTATTTGAGTATATTTTATATATATATATTATATATATATAAAATTTCTTTTTTTTTTGCGCCTTCGGTTCATTTATAATGCATATGTAAAAACATCATGTGCTAAAGAAATAAAGAAGGTTAACATGTTGTAATAAGCCTTTCTATTTTTTAGACAGAACAGTAAATAATGACAGAATATTCATTTTTTAGATAACCTTTTCCAACGAAGTTTCAAAAAAGTATTCATAAGCAAGCCTATTGAAAATGATCATACTCTTTTCTCAGCAGGTGTGTAGATGGCATCCTTGTTCTCCTCAGAAACCATCAGACAGGTGCCATAAGAGGCCTGCAGCATATTGATAATCAGATCATTGGAAAGCACATCCAGCTTTTTCTGCTCATCGCCTGTGACGTTCACCTGTCCCGCAATGCCTTGCCTGTGTTCAGTGAAACCAGAACATACAAGTATTATTAAAAAGCATGCATTTGAGGTTCAAATGCCAAAACAGTGCTATTGTTAAACGGGGAAAAAATGGTGAATGATTGCTTATTTTTATGTAATGCTGCAATGATAATCACAGATCATAGTGAATTAGAATTTAGCCTCAAATCTAACGAATTGAAAATTTGGCATTATTATGATAATTCTAATGATCTTATATTGATCCCTTTTCTTTAAAAAAAAAACAATTGCATCATTCACTAAATGAGGTTATTGCTTGACTAACCATGTGAGAACTGTAACGAACTCCCTCAAAAACAATGTCTGTCTGTTATATCTCACATTTCTATTTGATCACTGGTTGAGCTGAATGAATCTTTGCCTGCTTCTATTTCATGCAGTCAGAGCATGCACTACAGTAAATATATCCATTCACATAATGCAAAATAATTCAATGAAACTTACAGATGAACGAGTCCAGCTTTCCTGACAGCAGATGAAATAGCTTTAATAGCTGTTAACAGGGAGTTAATAAGCTGTGTGAGTTCTCCGGTGGCCCCCTTCGCCTGTCGCCCCATCTCCATCACAAAGCGCGTGAGGGTCCATACGTCCACATCAAAGACCGACTGATCCGACATCCTTACAGCGTCCGAGGGTACAAGCAGACAGGCAGAGACTAACTAACTGTAGAGCTGCTAGGCAGTCTTTTACATAGACAGTGAGTGGATGAAGGCCAAGGTTATATTGGTGAAGCAGATCAAGTGACAGTAGTGTAGTCTGAATGCTAGCAGAGCCAGAGCTCAAAGGGCCCAACTTATAAAGCACGTTCCTTGGCTCTCAGCTCATTATTTATGTCCACTCTTGACACGTAGCATATACTCAGAGGTTAGAAGGTCATGGATCATGAAGCAAAACTCACGATTGTTTATAACAATCATGTCCCAGTGAATACAGCAATGGGTCGCATTAATAATACTGTATATTTATTTATATGTAAATGTGTCCTCTATAACTCAAAATCAAACCTGTAACCGTGACCAAACATGTTTTAAGGAAATAGATATACAGCATGTGGCTCGTGCATTATATTTGATTCACAGCACTGAAAAGTGCAATTAACATGCTTTCTAAAAAGCATAATTTAAATAGTAAGTGCTGTTTATGCAATACATTTCAGAATTGGTATAGATGTCGCTGTTTAGATTCAACAGGTTGGCTGACATATTTCCAAACAAGCACTCAATCTATTGCCGTCTGCTCTTATTGCCCTAAACTTGGGTGCCTCCGCTGCTACAGAGCCCAAAATAATACACTCATTAGTATCAGAACCAAAACTGAAAAGAGATCACTGAACTAAGTATGCTACAAATACCAATCGTGATTAGCTTTTTTTTTTTTAACTTTAAATGAGAGTATAATTTCTAAACAGATATGCATGCACATATTTTGACCAAGGTCTTGTAGAGCAACACCCCAAAATGTGTCTCAAATGTCAGCAGGGCTCTTTGCGCCTACTGGCCTTTACAGAAAAGGTCATCTGCTCTTCATTTGGTTGCTTGAACTTCTTGTACAGCGTGTCTGGTATTAAAATATCTGTTTATATAGGAATACATTAAATGATGAGGGAAAAGTAGCATTTTTTATTCATGGGTGATATTGTATCCTCAGAAGCTTACCGAAATGTGAGAATAGAACAGAATTTCAGTAGTTGTAATGTTTAGTGTTTGCACATAAAAAAAAATATCTGCACATAATCTGGTTTCACCACCAACTTTATTCACAGCTTCCCTCAATAGGGTGCAATAAGTAATAAAGTGATTATTTGGTCTGTACAGACAGAAACAAAAGCAACCATAGTTCAAATCATCCTCATTGCTGCCATGAACTTGCTTCTTGTCTTATTGGTCATCAACAATTTCAGCTGCTGATGACACTACTGTAGGTAGACTGTCTAATGTGAAAAACACTGCTTTCTTAAAAACGGCCTCAAAGTAAATCTTCTACTTCACTGGTGTAAAGTTTGCATTACAAAAAAATCACTGTCCTGAAAAATTCTTATTATATTTCTTCATGGATGTACAAAGTGTATAAAAACATTAGCTTTTGGGGGTAGTGATTTGATATAGAGGTAAGAATGTACTTTGGTATCTTATTTTTGGAGTGTCAAGTATACACATCATCTTTATAATTTCTCATTCTGACTACTTCTTTTTATTTATGATGTTTCTGAAAGATGGAGATGTACTCTTGGACATCATCAGGGGAACCCATGACCACCGGTACCCGCTGATGGAGGCTCTCGGGCTGGATGTCCAGGATGTTGGTGGTCCCTGTGGTGGCCTTCCCTCCGGCCTGCTCCATGATGAAGGCCATGGGGTTGCACTCATAGAGCAGCCGGAGCTAAAGAGGATGGAACACAAACAATGTCTCTGTCAGCCTCCTCCCATATTTATTCAAGAAAATATTGCTATGGCTTCCTTCTATTATCAACTGGGTGCTACAGCACCCTCTACAGGCCTTTTGTGACGATCACGACTCAAATGTGAGTATCAAGTTTTCCCACCATGGTATTTGAATTATGATATTATGCAATGATAGCATGGCACAATGGAATTTACACAAGAATCTACAGTGATCCATTTTCAGCTCAGGTTGTGTTGGTAAGAGAGAGCAAACACTGACACACCTGCAGATGTAACACCAAACAAAAGAACTAGAGCAAAGGTCATACACTTCTCATGTTTTTACTTCATTCATGTACTTCACTGAAATGATATAGTAACATAGTGGATCATGTGACAAACTGTTGCGGTTAGTCTGTGTGAGTTAAAACCAACAGCAACTTTTTATTTTTTGGGCTGCTAATTAAGATTTTTATCAAGACCTCAGTAATAATTCTGTACATTCTGTACATGTAAACAATGTTCAGATGAAGTACCTTTCCTTTGGGGCTCTTCACATTGGCAGGGTAAAGGAAGATTCCTCCGTAAACAAGTGTTCGATGCACATCTGCCACCATTGAGCCTACATAACGGGCTCCATACGGTGCACTGCTATCCTGAATAAATATTAAAAAATATTTGATAAAAATGTCTTCTAGTAGCTGGATATTATAATAATGTTCATATTTATTTTTCTGATAGACGTACGTTTGTTCAGCTTTCATAAGGATTTGATTTGTAATAAATGCAAAGGTTTATTTATTTGCATACTGAACCTCTGGAAACTTCTTCTTCTGCAGGTACTCTGTGACAGCAGGATCAAAGTAAAGGGCATATCCTTCATTCAGACTGTAGATATTGCCTTTCTTCTTAATCTTCACATCTCTGTCAACCAGAATGAACTCACCAATAGCCTGATGTTACAATAAATAACACAATATTCTAGTAACTAATAGGTGTAACCATAAAATAAAGTGTTACCAAACAATGTCTTCCGACTTTATGAATCATAACTGTACTGACTGATTCATTACCAACTGATCTGACTCACTGGATCTAACATGAAGCAGTTGACCCCCTGACCAGTGGAGAGGACTATCATGGTGGCACTGCCATATAGTGCGTATCCAGCAGCCACTATGTTTCTTCCAGGTTGCAGGGCATCCTTCTCAGATGGCTCGCTGTCTGTGGCCTGTGAACACAGCAATCATTTCAGCAATGCATTTCTGCGAGTCTAATAAATTTATGCAGTCATACCTTCCTGTAGATGGCAAAGATGGTCCCGATTGAAGCAAGACAGTCAATATTGGATGAACCATCGAGAGGGTCAAAGCAAACCACGTATTTACCCTTGAACACACAGAAGAAACTTTGTTTAAATGAATGTTACTGAGGTAGTGGTGCATTTTGATTTCACAGTACATAGTTATTTAATGATTAAAGATGATGTTGCTCAATTATATGAGGATATTTGACCTTTCTATAACCTTACTACATTCAACTCCTTATTCAATCATTACTCCTTAATCCTTAAAACAAGATACATTTATGACTGGCTTATGGGTAATATTTTTTCTTTACCAGTACTTGACAAAGATTTTGTAATATTCATAATGCATCATAGCACATGTCTCAATGTCCTTTTAGATGTCAGATTCAGAATGGGTTTCTGGCCAACAACGCAGCCAAAGAATGTCACTACAACTACAAATCAGCTGGAGTCACATGACTAGCTCTGCACAGGAAACACACACTTTAATGTAAACTCACCGGCAAGAATTAACACATATCTTGATTATATGGTTTGGAGTGAATGCACAGTTAAAGTGTAGTTATTCCACAGACAGCATGCATAATATCTTACTCATCTTACTCTTACCCGTCTATCTGGTTCCACAATGATTGCGGTTTCATGTTCCTCAGTGACCAGCACACAGGAGGTGAATGAAGATTTGATCATGTTTATGACGAGGTCATTGGAAAGGATGTCCAGTTTCTTGACCTGGTCACCCGTCACATTGGTACTTCCAGCAATGCCATACCTGTCAGACATTTTTCAAAGTCATGAGTTGAATCAGGTCAGAGGGACCGAAAGGACTTTTAGGTAGGCTATTGTTTCTCAATGCTTGTTTATAAAAATGCTATATAGCGTAATAGTAAGCAATGTCACATTGTACAACAGCACTGTACAACTGTCTGCATAAATAACCTATGAAAATACTGAAAGATTTGCAAACTATCATTCATTCGTTCATTCATTCAAACTTGTAATAAAAAAAAGACAAAAGACAACAAATTTTTTAATGGTCATAATAAATAATTTCAAAATAGTGAAAGTTTAAGTTGGCAATTGTGCAAGAAAATGTGTAAAACCTGTTAAACCTGTCAAGGTTTACATGAATTATTTCACTCAAAAAAAAGAAAAAAAAGAAAAGAGAACTAAGAACCCACATGATGTATTGTAACATTATTTTCAGGACAGTTTAGGATATTTTCGTAAAACAGTCAAATTAATCCAATAAAACGCTTATATATAATTTGTAATAAAAAAATATAAAACAAAATGACAGTAAATATAATTATTATTTAAAAAAAAAAAAAACAATTATAATTTATTTTTTATTATTAATTATTTTTTTACGTGAAAATGTTCTTGCATGCTTCTTATGTTATATATATATATATATATATATATAGACAAATAGTTTAGATTTAGTTTTTGCATCCCAAACTGTCTGGAGTCCCAGTCGACTGTGTAGGCTATAAAATACTCACAGGTGCGCGATACCTGCTTTCCTGACCGCGCTGGAGATGGCTTTCACAGCCGTGCACATCGCGTTCAGCAGGGTTGTCAGCTCGCCTGTGCCTTTGGCTTTTCTGCCCTCTTCAAGCAGAAATCTCGTCAAAGTCACAACATTAGTGTCGAAAGACCCTCGGTCGGACATGACTGCAGATTTCAAGTTTCTTGCTGATATAAAAAAATCACGCTGTACAACAATATGTTTAATTCGCGCAACTCATTCTCTCGCGGAAACAAAAATATGAAGGCGGAAATGCTGCGGAAAGGGGTGTATGAAGAGCTAAACCAATGAGAAGTGCAGAGCAAGAGGCTTAGAGGTGTGACTGACTGACTGCGTGGAAGTTTCAAAACAATGATGTATTGTAGAAACAGGGATGCGGATGAAAGCCCCCCTCGTGCCTGTGGGTGCTGTGTCATCATGATGGTGAGGTTACTATTACACGACGAGTGGAAGCAGTTTAGGGTGAATGGAGGCGCTTCTGTTAACTAATCTCAATTGAAAAAATTCTGACCAATTTTTTTTACCGGTATAAAAGCGTTATAAAAATTGATTTTCCACAGAGCTGTGAACTAAATACAAATAGCACTCTTTACTTTGCAGTGTTTGTTGGTTTTAGTTTATCTCCCATACTAGTCAGGCTGGTTTGCTGACTGTTTTTTTACTTTTTAGAAAGGCTTTAGGCACTTTTACCTCTTTTTATTCAGTTCTCCTTATAAAACTAGAATAAAGGTCAACACACAAACAGAGTGGATTCCTCTTAATACGTGAAACATTTGCGTACATAAGGTTACAGGTTTTACAATCTACATGGCTATATGGAATTATCCTTGCAAAAACATTTAAGCAGTGAATAATCAGCTTTTACCTCATAATAAGAAAGATGCAATGATTATGTTTTTTAAGAACAAATATTTCAGATACTCGGTCTTGTACTTCATGAATTTATGCTTTTTTTAATTTTGACTCCATACTGAACTACCTAAAGTAACCACTAGAGGCCAGCCCTGATTAATTGTTCTGAATTCAAATAGTCCATCTTTCCTCGCAGAGAAGCATGAATGATTCAGTTTCAGCATAAACTTTATTCTTATAAACTTTAAATAGTTAAAAACATAGGCGTAATTATTACGAGCATAGAGCATATGCTATTTGCTTATGTGCTAGTAAAGAGCAAGATGCAGGACTTATGGCTACTGGCAAGCATCCGAAATGCTGTTATCAGACTTTTTAATATTTTCAGAAATTCTCTCATAATGCATAAAATGCTAAACGCCTACTAAATGAAGCCACACATTCCGTCTGATACATCCAAGATTAGCCATTAAAAAATAAATAAAAATAAAAATTGGATGTCCCAGGCAAATGACATATAGCATTCACAATCAATTCCATATGTAAATATTGGAAAGGGCATTTTGTTATTCTGTAATTTAAATGTCTTATGTGAAAGTGCTAATTCAGAACAGCAGTCCGGTCTAGATAAGAAACAACAACAAAAGGCAATGTTATGATCCCTTTTTTATTTTGTTAATTATTAATAAAAAATATTAATATTTTACCAATCCTGCAAGGTGCAGGTCAACTTTTGACTATCACTGTATCTCTACAAGCAAGGTTCCCCTTGTTCAGCAACACATTATCATTCAATATTAAGTATCTAAACAGTATTAGTAACCTATTAGTGGGAACATTAAAGTTAAAGTCTTTGATCTCATTAAAAGCTTAAGATTGAGCAAAACCAACATAAAAAAGCAACGACTTTGTAAAGTATATAGCCTTAGCAATGCATGTCTTGTGGAAAAAGTGAAAATGCATCAGAATGAATGCATAAACAATTTAACTTGAATTATAACGCATTATAATCCTTTAATTGAAACATAACACGTGGGTGACTTTCAGTGGCTCTGCTGATATAGTAAGCAGCAGTAAGAGAAGCACCTGCCTTTGTGTACTCAGTTATTTGTACGTCACGCACTCCGTCTCACGTCAGGGAACATGTATTGTGCTTCGGGTCGAGTTCAGCGATTCGTGCTGCTCTTGTGCGCATGAGCGAAGAGGACACTTCACTGGGACTTTTACAAAGGGAGCGCAGGGACGGGAGAGGGACGTATAAACAAACTTCTTTGGAAAAAAGGTAATTCATTGTTCCTTTTTTATAAACCGCCGGCCGCATGCTTATAAACTAGACTTTATCGCTCACTTCAGGGCGCGTGCGAAACCTGATCCACCTACAACAGGTCAGCAAACACTTGTCTTTCTGTGGTATATGTTAAAGCGGTGTGCTTTTCTATCACTTTGAATCAATGAGAAAATAAATTAGTCCTGACGGTGATATAGGAAACACTGAACCTGAGCTGCAGAAGTAACGTATGACTAATAGCTGCGGAGGATTGCGCGTGCATCGGTCGCGCGACTCTTGTTACTTGTTGCGAGATAAGGGATTGGCTAACTTACAATATAATTTTAATGTTTAACAGGGTCACATCTTTCTTGGCAAAATTGTTTTTTCTTTCATGTGTCAAGACTGCTCAGTAATTCAATGTTTTGTGATCCCGCGTTTTGTCACACCTGTTCGATATACTTGATGTAAACATTTATTTTATTTCATTTTTTATGCAAATATTGTTGCGTCTTGAAGTATGCGTTCTTACATTTTCCCGTTACACAGTGCGTTTAACGTTTAATAGTTTTACCCGTTTGCAATCGCGGCATGTAAGTTGTTAGCTGCATGGTTTTCATAGCAGCAGAGTAGCCTACCTGTAGGGGAGAACAGTGATCTAACACAATCGTTTCAAGGTCTAGCTGGGTGTTTTGTGTCACAGACCTTGATATATTGTTTGTTAGAATATGGGTTTGTTACAAATTAAAGTAGTCTAAATAATACAACTCATAATTAGCTGCGTAAACGAATGTCAAGTACAAAGAGAGCTGGTGTTAAGACTGCAAGATCAGTCATGTTTGATACAGTGATCATATAAAAGTGTATAGGACACATTGCTTGTTTATTTATTTAATTAAAAATAAAAACCTTTAGCTAATTTCTGTCAGGTTGAAATTAATGTAACAACACTCCCTACTATTGCTTGCTAAAAAAACAACTATAATAATTGTTTCATATACATAAAGCCGAGAACATTTAGAAACTCTTTAGATATAGCTGCAAGGTCACTTGACAGGACGTAATTATGATGGTCGCCCTTCCTGCGCAGATTTGAGGAAGTATAAACTGATTTTCATGATAACGTCAGTGTAAATGACTGATATCCTAAAACTGGTGGTTTGAGTCATTCTTACTACCAATCTATTTATTATCCAGGCATATGCAGAGTTGTAATACCAAAATCTGACGTTGTACCCTAGATTATACTGAAAACCATCATAATAATACAGATAAAATAAAATAAAAATTCAATCAAAATGACCTTGCAATAAACCTTTACAAAGACAGAGTACACTGCAAAACTCACATCACATAACACTGAAGTAATTACATAAACATTCACCAAACAACATAAAATTTACCACATCTTAATGTAAATAAGAAAGAAAATACTTAAAATTGATCAGATGTCCTGTCATTTTTTTGCAGTGTAAGATACAAGGTGACCCCTTTATGTTACATGTATTAAATACTTGCAGTTTGGTTAACCAGTTGTTATAATTTTTTAAATGCAGATTTTCAATCAAGCTCTAACAGAAGGCTTTTAGTCAGAAACACTGCATTGTGTATGCTGTGTTGGCATGCTCATTCTTCCAGGTTGGCATCACTGCCATGTACAGTCTGTAAAAGACTGACAAAGACAGTATTATGCTCTTGTGAAAAGGACTGTCAGTGACCTACAAATATCACTGTCAGAAATGAAACCTCTGTTTGGCATATCTGAAACAAGTGAGCCCTTTCCCTTTCCTAACATCATTTATTAGATGTGTTCACCCATCATTTCAACAACAGACAAATTTTAAGTTCTTCTTTGTTGGCTTCCTCTAATATTCCAGTTGCGCTCCTCAAAAAGTCTGTGTCCTCTTAAACCACAATAAACCTCTGATAGTTTATTTTGTACGGGGCTAATCCAGAGGAAAATTGGCATATCCACAGGGTGTCAAATGTGTGCGGTTCTGCTCTGAGACTGAGGCTTTGTGATGCTGAGACTTCTTTTGGAGTAAGTCCCAGTTGTTTAAAGACGGAACTGTTTCAAGATGAAAGTCTTCTTAAGCCTCCTTTCACCAATGATATAATGAAAGACCATATTAAAGCATGTGAGATGCCTGTCTGTCTTTATGTTTGCTTGGCAAATGGATTCTTATTGTTAAAAGCGAGATGGTTAAAACATTTATTTGAAGAGTGCAGTTCATGGGTGGCAATTTGACCATTTTAAACTAGAAGAGGTTTGAATGTGCATATAGTGTGCAACTGTATGCGAATTTTACTTCCTGTCCATGTGCACAGAACAAACGCTACTTTCAATTTGAAAACAATAGGAAAGGGCTATACATATTGTGTCCCCCATAAAATATTTATCCTGTTCCTGTTTGTTTTGTACCAACATGCATTAATTAGCAACATCTGGCTTGGTTTCCAATAAAAAAAAAATCAACTGTTAAAAGGGATAAACCTTATTCCAAACCTGTATGAATTTCTTCTATAAAACCTGTCCAAACAACGAAAATCCATCAGGTCCAGATCGTTTAGGCATTCTTCAAAATATCATCTTTTTGTTTTTCACAGAAAAAAGGAAATGCATACAGGCTTGAAACAACATTTTCCAACGTGAAAGCATTTAGATGTGTACGTTCAGGCCTTTGTGGACATGTGGCAAAAGCCTCCTCAATTTGCACCTTGCTGAGAAAGCTTTGCACATGGGGATCAAAGCTCAGTTGGTAGTGAAGGGAACTGTCACCTACATCTCTCTCCCTCAGGCTGTAAAATCCACACTGCCACCGCCGGCTGTTTGTACAGAGGAAATTACTTCCACTTTGCTGCTTGGTTAGAACTGTTTGCAAATCTAATCTACCATTGCTCCAAGCCTTCCAAACATCTCTAGCAGAGAGGCTATATTGTAGATGGGTTGCTGTGACCTTTTAAGTTAGTTTCTAAATAGTTTTTAATAGATTTTAATTGATTTTTAGTTTAGATGCTGTTCGAAAGATGGTGTTAATGTCATTCTAATATGCTGATTTGGGGCTCAAGAAACATTTATTGTTATCAAACTTAAAAAATTTTGGACACTGCATTTAATCGTTCAATTAAATGCAGTAAATGAGATTAATAACTTGATATTAGTACCTAGTACTTGTCCTCTATGAAAGTAAATGCTGCTTTCTATCTCTTCAAAGTAGAGGACATGATTCTTTATGACTTCCTGATGGAAAATATGAGATGTTTGCATCTAAAATTGCCGCCTTTTCAATACAGTGTTTTAGTCACCTGCATTTGATGCCTCATTATGCATCATCATTAATGCCACTTTCTATTTTTTTGGAACAGCATGTGCATTTTTAAATCAAATCTGTCTTTTTCCATTAGTTGCAGTAAGTGTGCCTTCAGTTCAAGCATTTTCTTGTAATAATGCAGCCGTTTTTGTCCCACTACCCTGAAGGAGGGGTAAATTCGAGAAAGAGACTAGGGTAGAGGGCAATTAATGTCAAGAGACAGAAGTTCCTGGTCTTTTGTTGTTGTTAACTGGTCGTATCCAATCAGGGACCACCGCACTGGCTCTTTGGACCGCATTCAAGACACTCATGCTGACTAGAATCAAGACTCCAGAATGACTTTTTGTTTAGGATGCTGTCTAGACATTCGTGTTTACATATTAATTAGGAATTCATTATCTAGACAAGTTCTTGTGGGAGCTTCCTGTTATTAATTTTAAGACTTGGAATGTTTACAAGAACCAAAGTCAAATGGATTATTAATGGAATACTGCTTTGGTTTTGTGTTTTTTTTTTTTTAGATTCGATTTAATTACAGAAACTGTCCTTGCAGCTTTGCCTTGAGAACCTGAGAAAGGGATTATAAAATAATAAAGAAGAAAAATAATCATTTCTTGTTTGCGAGAAACAAATGGCAAAGACGTTTAGAAGAGTAAAATAATCAAATCAGTGGTGATGTTTCAAAGATGTGTAACACAAATTGCTTGTTTGGTTGGTCACAATATGATTAGAATCAGTTCACAGACTCCCACTGCTTTGTAATATCTGTCCTTTCTTTTGTTAGCCGGAATGTGTAGAATAAATGACGTCCTGCATTCTGACACTCAATCCAAAACGTGATTAAGAAAAACACCTGGTCGTTTGACGATTGAAGCATTCCAGTAAAATAGAGAAAACAAAGGATCAGGTTTACTTCATCCCAGAGAGCTCTCAGCACTTTAAGGTCATTCTCCTGAGATTATGTGGCTGCCTAACACAGTGACTTTATTGTAGTCTGTTTTGAAGTTTTGGAATGAGTAGGAAGTCAAGAAACTTGTTAACCCTCCATCCATTGACTCATGCATATAGAGCGTGGATAAATATGAATGTAACTATTAACAAAATAAGGTGACTGTTTTCTATTTTTGTTCTCAACTTGGGCACACTTTATTGTTTCCCATTTTCTTTTTATAGATGATTTGTATATTCAGTTTAAAACAAAAATATATACCCTTTTTTATCATTTCAGACCTTGGCCTGCTATGGTCTATTGTTTTGATCTTGAGTGAAGTTTCTTTTGTCAGGCGGACAGCGGCCTGCTGATCGAGTTTTCAGTCAAAGAGTGAAGCTCTTGTCAGAAACATCTGCTGGAATAAAGAAACAGGCTTTGTCATTTCATTTTAGAGACCTGACTGTGTTGGTGTCTTTAACTTTGCAGACAGAACGCATCCGGATGCTATAGTTGAAAGTCATTTTAAAAACTGACAGATTGAGACAAACGATGGCAGTTATTATTTTTTCATCCACGTAAGAGGTCACCCTCGTGTGAAAAACTGCTGTCAACATCACAGAGATGTTCAAACTGATCAGGTATATCTAAGCAATTTCTTTGTACAGCTCTTCATTGCATCTTATCTTTATTTTTCATCATGTAAAATAAGGTAGATAAACTCACAAATAGCAATGTAATCTCTGCTGGTGACAAGGATCTCTCAAACAAACTCTGAGCAACGATCCAGCTGGGATTAGTGGGTGCAGAGGAAAAACTCCTACTTTCTCAATGCGCCAGTTGTTTGACAGAAGTCTTTTTGTTTGTCTTGATGTGAGACATACCAACATTTGCAAGTGACATTCATTTTTGTAAACATAGTTAACTCTTTAGATCTTATTTTTGGTAAACTTATTTATTTGACTGAAAAGTCAGATAGTACACTGTTTTATACCAGACCGTTCCATACTTGTGTCCCCTACATTCATTATGTTTAGGCGCAATTATAATTGAGGTATACTTGTGTACACGACAACATATTGAGCATCACATTCCTTGCAGTTATGCTGAGTCCACACTTTCATGACCTTTACACAATCTGACATAGCTGCGTTTAAAATCGAACTGGAAATTAAGTGCTGATTTTGTCCGGCCAGAGGAGAACTAAGCCTGGTTTCTCCCAAGTTAGTTTTTTCTCCGTTCTGTCACACATGGAGTTTTGGTTCCTCGCCTCCGTCACCTTTGGTTTGCTTAGTTGGGGAAACTTAATTTCAAGTGATTATCGTTGATTTGATTACGAAGATCCTATTGAAATGATCTAACCGTCGTCTCTCAATTCAATAATGAAATGCCTTAATTCTTTGACACTAAAATCTATTAAGAACTATAAATCTGTATCTATTAAAAGCACTATATAAATAAAGGTGATTGATTGACTGATGACAGAATGCCACTTTGACTGTCAGGTTGAAGTCTGCCAGGGAACAGACATGCACATATGGTGGCTTTTGTGATTCCACAAGACCACAAGTGCATGCAAAGTGTGCCATTTGGACCAGGGACTATGTCTTTAGGAGCATTCCAAGGCCAATTATAGTACAATTAAAACTTGAAATACACTGCACAACTTTTGCCCAGATTTACAGCTTGGTTGAGTCCATGCTAGTCAGCTCTATACATGATCTATGAAAAACTTGGTGCACACAACATATGATATACAGAGAAACAATATACATTAAATGGTATAATATACATAAACAATGCAGAGAGCAAAAACAATGAATGTAAAGCATACATCACAAAACATTTTACACAAGTAAACTGACTTCACAGCAGTGGTGTGAGTTAATAGACAGATACAAATATATTCTTTAGATTCAGCCTGTGGATATTAAACACATTCAATATTTTGAACCAGTAGTGGGACACTAAACTTTTCAGATGTCATGCATTTTCTTGCCATGATCTTAAAAGTCTGAAAGTGTGTGATCTTTAGTCATTTAGTGTATGATACCCAGCTTTTCTCTGTAATCATTTACAAAGACTGCACATGTAAAATGTATATGCAAATGTTTTTAAAGATGATTAAAGTCATGTAATTTATTCTAGCACTGACATTATTTCCAACTCAGAAAACCAAGACTAGAAAGATTGCCCTCCATGGCAACTCTTAGAAATGTGCTTGATGTTCATCATGGATCATATAAAGATTTGGGCCGAGAAAGACACAGAGTGGTTCATTAGCCATAGATGTCTTATAATTGGATTCTTGTCTCTCATGAAAGTTCTGATTGTGGGTAAAAGATAGTCAGGGAACTTACCCTCCCTGATCTCCTCTGCTCTGCCTTCTAAAGTTCAGCACTTAGTGGAATGCAGTGAAGGGTAGCGTTGATTAATACTGAAGAGAAAGTTTGGGGCAGGAACAGGCAGGTCTGAGGAATGCAGGTCTTTACTAGGGGAAGACAAATGTCAAATAATTTTGGGTGTGAAAAATCCTAAAAAATGGTATGTGCAGGCACCGTTCTAGTGAGTGCCCTTCACTTATGGAAGTCAGCTCTTTTTGAGATCTTTTGGCACACATTTAAGGCTAGCCATGCTATTCTTTCCCTGTTGAAATGTGTTTTTGCTATGAACGGATATCCGCAATTGGCACTCATGTCAGCTAGAAGCCAAAAAGAACATCTACATTTCATTGCTAGCTTGTTTGGTTGCAAACAAGGTCAAGGTTAGCCTGCTTGGGCCCAGTCCCTGATTTTAATTTATTATAGCAGGACTTGATGACATTGAGCAAAGATGGCAGATTTTATCCACTGTGCAACTGAGCTGTTTATATGAATGCAGATGTTTTTTTTTTCTCAAATATTATTGACCTCTTTGCTTAAAAAGTAACAAATAAGCCATTATGTAGATAGTGTGTGTATATGTAAGCTCTAATTTATTTAACCTCCCACATCTGACTGTATGTGTTGTCAATATGACAGTCTACAGAGAGCTTGGTTGACTGACCACTGATCTCCTCAGGTTTCAGATGAAGGTGTCTTCTGCTGCCTGTCAGACTGCTTGAGTTACTCCTTGAGTCAGCGTCAGCTAGCCCGATGTCCTCCTACACTCTACCTGTAGTTGTCCAGTGCTCACATGCTGCCTGGCTTGTCTGAAAGCAGTCAAACTCTTTAAGCCTGTATGATATGGAGAATATTAAAGAGAGGGTAGTCAGAGTAACCTATTTTTAATGATTGGAGTGTAGAATGTAGAAAACCACAAGTTATGCTTTCCTTTCACAATTTCTTATTATTAAAGATGCTTTTAATTAGCATTAGCATTGCTGTTCTTTGTGTGGTGTACTGTAAGTGCCAATACTGCAGTGTTATTAGATATATATCATCTGTCTGCATGAATCACCGTAATAGAAGTATATAAAGTTTTAGAAGGCATTCTATACAATAATTATTTACCTTAGTACCATTCCAACAAAAAAATAAACTTAGACATCACATTTCAGGATTTTTTCTGTCATTAAATCTTGTAAACGGTGTACCAAAGTTTTTTTTTTGGCTTCTTTGACCTTTATGGTCTTTCTTTTTCTCTATATGTAGTCAGTAGATGTTTAAATCCAAAACCGAAATTTCAGCCCCAAATAAATTATTTATTTACCTCATGTTGTTAAAAATCCCTTTAATGTTAATTTTCTTCCTGTTGAATTCCCGCAAATGCTTGTGATCATCCTGTTAATTGCTAAACATTAAGCAATTGACTTGATTTCTCAATGATCTTATCCTAACCAGTACAAGCCTGCAGCAACAGTCTTGCTCTTTATGTTCAGACATGCTTCTGTTGATAACACATGTATAAATAATCTAAAGTGTGATTAAACACCGTATCTGACATCAACCTCATTTGACTCTCTCACCTCTCAATTTATCTAACAAACCGAATTTACTAACTCAGTGTTTCTGCTTAATATTAATCAGCAGCAACCGGGTTGTCTGTTTCTGTGTGAGATTCAGTTCTTGGCTTCTCTGAGCTCAATGCTAAGCTAAAGCAAAGCCCAGTTCATAATAGTCGTCTCAGGTTTCTGTTTTCACTAATGGGAGCAGGTTCACCTAGGTAACCAAATTTCCATCTGGATTCAACCTTCTAATGTGTCTTTTCATCCACCCTTCATGCTTTTGAGAAAAATCAAACAAGTTAGTTTTCTGACCGAAAAATCACAGCAGAGTTCTGCTGTAGTTGTTTTAACAGAGCAGGATCTCACCACCTGCTTTGTTTATTAAAATGAACACCTGCACGTCAACTTGACCTTTTTAGCTTATTAAATAGAAATCCTTGACATATTGAATTATCTGTGAAACATAGTATTACGACTAATATCACTAAATACATTTTTGTAAACAATGAGATTCTATGGATAAATTGCTGTAACTGATGATGCGTTGACATTTTATATCGAGAGAGTTTAGGGTTGTGAATGTGAAAGTGCATGTAAATAAAACTTGGCAGTAGTTACCAGTCCGATCTCATGTGTCGCTTGATGAATTGGTTATTTATTTGTATGCATTTTAGTATTTCTGAAACATAAAGGTCCATTAAAAAAATATGGTTCCATACAAATTCATATGAAATTGCTAGTAATACTGCAATGAGTGTGTTGCAGGTGATGTTACAGGTGAATGTTGTAGATCACAGTTCTCAACCTCAACTACGTTAAGAGATGTCACACACCTCTTGTAAATTCAGAATACAAGAATACACACATATCATAATCAATACTGCCAAACATTTTTATATTAGTTAAATTGACTTGGTTGCTAATATTCACTCATGCTAATAGGGCACCTAGAGCTGATTAGTTTTTTCTAGTTTAGTGATAATTAGGACCGGGAATTTAACGCGTTAATTTAGATTAATTAATTACACAAAAATAATGCATACATTTTTTTTTTTATGCATTTTAATCGCATTTATTTTTGCATCGCGGAAAGTTTCTCACTGGATGTGTTTCGGTGGACGGATCATACTGGAACACCAACTAGCGTTTCTAATGCTCTGAATGTACTTGAAAGTAGGGATGCACCGATCCAGATCGGCCGATATGTTTGCGCGTTTTGTCAGTAAAGCCGTCATGTAATCAGCGGTAAATGCCATCAGGTGCGTGATTTCACATTGA
>JAUCNO010000795.1:6761692-6786043 GCA_032353835.1 Enteromius viviparus
GAATTCGGACATACTACTCGCCTCGCATGCTGTTTTTCGCCTACTATATAGTAGGGTAGTAGGCGATTTCGGACGCACCATATGTTTCTTTCCATAGACATATAAATACGTAGCCCGCTCGCCCGTATGTCAACGCCGCCGCCATATTGGTCCGGGCAACACTCCTTAACTGCTATATCAGGACAGAAGAACATGAACCGTCGCACATAAATAAAAACAGATTATGTTGTCAGCCTAATAAGCCACCGCTGTATATGTTTAATAAACATAGCGATATTTCTAGAGTTTTTAAATGGATTCTTACTAAGCTTTAACTTGTATTGTAGTTTTATCATGAAGTAAATTGTGCTCTGAGCATAATATATACAGTGATATTAGGAGCTAAAGCATCTCTCTTTTAATTTCACTACTCATTTATAAAGATCACTAGATAAGAAGGATTTGATAGCTTATCATAAAACTCTGGTCTGATTAGGCTATATATGTATTTCTTCTTTTTCAGCCAGTTGCAAACAGGAGCACGCAAGCCTTAAAGAAATCTGAAGAAAGCCTGTTCTGCATTTCCAAGAAACGATACCAGCACAGCCTTTTCACTATTATTTGAGTTTTTAATCTACTGTATTTATTCTTCATTATTTATTCTGTGTTATTCTATCTTTAATATTACACTCCATTTGCTATTATTTATCAATTATTCATTGATATGGTATTGTACATATAATTGTTGCTATTATAAATCTATTAAATCACTTGTGTTATTTTACTGTTGTACAGTATTTTATTACATTCTACAACTTGTACTATACTTTTATTATCACATATCACTTTTACTATTTTACTGTGCACTGTATCAGTGTGTAATATTTTATCACTGTAGGTTTCACTGGATCCATAAAGCATTATCATTAGCTACATTCGATTATGTTTGTTGTGGAGTTTCATGTAAATAGGAAGCAGACTAGCAGACTGTCACTGATTTGTATTCACTGATTTTATTCAATGTTTTTAATGATGGAAAAGTATTTCAAAGGGAGTGAGCTGTGTTCTGATCTGACCAATAAGGCTAAAATGTTGTGGTTAAAGGCAGAGGACGCAATGAAACAAACCAGACACTGATTGTGTAATGATGAACAATATCTTGAGTCATCGTGGTTTATTTAAGCAGCCTAAATATGTTGATTTTGCAAGAAATTATTAAGAAAAACAGTACAATCATGTCGGCTTCTGATCGTGTGGGATGGATTTGTCATGTGTTTCAGTAAACGCTGCTCTGCTGATGAATGACGGTCCTTACTGTGATATTAAACAGATACAGAAGTGACAGACAGACAGACTGTTGAGGCCAGATCAAAGTGAGGTCATTCAAAGTGCTTTACATAAAAAAATCATGAAAACATAATAATAATCACTGCAATAAAACAATGAATTAAAAAAAAAAGTTTAAAATTATTTGAAAATTTATTTCAAATGAAAATAAAACCATTAAAAATAGAAAATGTTTCTACAGAAAATACATAGTTATCCGTTTGGACTTAACACAGAGCTCATTCAAAACACTTCTGATGTAGCTCGCTGTGTCCTCGACGATCGCACACTTTAACCTCTGACCTGTCAGAGCTCAGCTTTAATCAATCACTTTCTCCAATCGGGGTTATCCACAGAAAACAGATGATACTGCAGACTAAAGCTAGCTGCTCGGATGTGTTCAGTGCTGCTGCTCGGCGGTAGGCATGTGCCGGTATCACATTTTCATGCTGCGATTAATTGATTGAGCTTTTATCACGGTATAAGGTATTATCACGATATTGGTAATTTTGCAAGAGAAACAGGCAAAAAAACATAAAAAACTTCAGTTTCGTCAACTTAGTAACTTTAATAACTTTTTTATTAACTAAAAGTACTTCAAACATTTAAATATAAATAAAATAATACACAATATAACACAATGTAAACTTGAGCAATTATATCAAAGTGAATGTGCAAACTGCAAAAGAACAACATTTGTTGTACGTTTTTAAATAGATTTAAGAGCAAAAAACTATTTTTAAAGAATCAACAATAAACATTTTCAACCAATTCCTGGTATCTCTTCTGGGCTGCCTGGCATATTTTAGTCCTCAAGATTAAAGTGCAAAAATGTGAGCATGTTCACTTTTTCTGGCTTGAGCTTTAAACGCTGAGGTGAGAGGATATGTCCAAATTGTCGGCAGCGTTCCTCCTTCCGCCATGCTTCTTCTTCGTGTGAGGATTAGAGTGCGGTGGCGCGCACTGCGTGCACACAGTGCTTCTACATGTGGGGATTGTTCACATCAGAGTGCGCATCAGTTCTGCGCAGCATATACGCAGTGTTTCTTCAAGCGGTTGATGGAAAATAAGCTAATGCGCGTTCTAAAAATATAAATTCGGATCTATTATTTTTCACGGTATTTTGAAGTGCCCCTGATAACAATATCGTGCATATTCATTACCGCGATTTATCGCATTATTGAATACCGGCACAAGCCTAAATACAAGTTAGAGTGAATATTAATTATTAGACAGTTATATATATATTAAGGAGACCAAAACATAATTTCACATTTACAAATATCACTGACATTTACACCCAAAACAACACATGGAAGAAACAAAACCATGAAGCACTTACAGAGGCTCAGATTCTTCAGGGTGCAGGAAGTACCTGTTACAAACATCCGGGCTGTTCTGAACAGGAAGTGCTGGATCAGCCACACCAGGAGACACTAGGAAGCTCCGTTTGGTGGCGTTGGAGATGGGCACAGTAGGCCTGGCACTCTTGGGCTGAGTCATTGCTCTTGCTAGAATACAAATATTAATTATCAACTCCAATGAGCAGAACAGCAGGCAAAATATTAGTATTTAAATTTTTTATTTTAAAGTCAAATGCAATGCAAAATTAACAAATGTGAGCCCCTTCACTCAACAGCATGACAAACTTCCTGCCAAAAAAAAAAAGTATTTTACCATCTATAAATTCCTGAACATCTCTTGGCTGGACAAATTCAGGCTTGACGATTTCAAACCACCAGAAGAGCTCGGCTATAAATACCATAACATTGTGCTGCAGAAGAAAATAAACAGCGAGAGAATCAAGAACAGACCCATGCGGAAATAAAACATCCCGTTAATGACAAGAAACATTACTGAATAACTTGCCTTGAGCACAGGAGGTGCGTACAACATGTCCTCTAGAGTCAAATAAAAGCTTTTGTTAAGGTACTCATTGGCAAACTCTTTCAGCAGCTGGATATTATAAAGGCTGTCTGCTATTGAGGGCACCTCTTTCAAGCAGATATCTGCAGATAACAGAAAACACAAAGTTAGCAAATAAGCTATCCTGAGGCGTACAGCCTCTGACATTTATGAACGCTAAATCAAGGGCTGAATCCAAACAAGGTCAATGTTTGTTTTGGAGTTGAAATATGAGAGAAAAACATTTCAGAGAATATTTACTTAGCTAAAGAGGCAATGCGCAGTGAAGCACCAACAGAACAAAACTACAATCAATCAAAAGTATAAGAAAGCAAACCAACAAAGCTCTAGAAATTAACTACAAAAAAAACCTAAGTATTGCATTATATGCACATCTAAGATAAATTACCAAACATGATCATTGTTGAACTCAAATTTTTTTTAGACTTTTTTCAAGTAAACAAGTATAATTTTTACAGTGTAATATTTCAAGATCATCATTAAAACTAAGCAATTTAATGTAATCTAACAAAGAAAAATTACTAAGAGATACTCTACCAAAATGCATTATTTTGCTCAGTTTGAGCCTCTTAATGTTTTTTTTTTTCCTCGTCAAGTATGAACTAGATATTCTCCTGCATCATACTGTATATGAGTCAAATATGACACTTCGATATAGTGGTGGGTAAGACACGATTAACCAGTAGAAATGTGTCAACCGTTAGAGATTTTGGTCTATCGTCTTAATCGCGTTAGTCGTGTGACGTTGCAAGCAATACACATTTACTGCGACAATGGAAGAAGCAGTGTTGACTTTGTCACTAAATTTATCGACTTTTCAGACCCTTTTGGAGACATTTTTCCCAAAAAGCGACAAGTCTAGCGACTTCTTGGACAAACCTCAGTGAGTCTGTGGTAGTGCCGGGCGAGCGCGAGCTCTTGTTTTTCCAGCGCGCACCCCCCTCGGCAGTAGTGGACAGTAACAAAGTAACATTTGTTGTACTTCATTACTGTACTTAAGTAAATTTTTCAAGTATCTGTACTTTACCGGAGTAGTTTTATTTTTAGCAACTTTACTTCACTACATTCCTAACCATAAGATCGTAGTTTTTACTTCACTACATTCATAAATCATATCGTTACTCATATATCACATGCTCCGAGATACAGACGAGCGATTCATTAACAAACTGATTGTTTTTAATGAACCAGTTTGATCAATTCGCAAATATAGCACCAAACGATTCATTCTCGAATTGGAACGATCCAATTGCAGCTGTTCTCGATTCGACAACTCACTAATTCAAACGATCCGAGTCTCCAGTTAACTGAACAACTGGCGCACGCAACTGATGATGCGCAAAAGTACGTTGCTCGAATTTTAGGATTAGTTACTTTAGCTGAAAATCATATTTCGGTAAAAATTGTCAGTTTGCTACACTGCAGTAAAGGGTGATCTATTGAAGACAACTTAAATGAATGCAGACACATCAACATCAGTGTCTCCAGGTAAAAAAAAAAATTCACATATTCCCTGCTGCTGTAACGTTAGCAGTTTATTAAAATGCTACGCATTTTGCCCTATGTCTGCTTTTATATTGCTTATCAACGATGTACATTTTTATATTGTTTGGATCAACTTGCCGAGTAGACCGATATGAATGTTTATTCATGTTATTAGATAATGTCCAAATATTTTTTACAGATTACATTTGAGGGGAAAAAGAAAGGATGTGATGTTCAGTTTTCTCTCGGTTACATTGCAGCGTAAGCTTCACAGTGAACATTACTACATCATGCTTTTTCAAAAATTCCAGGTATTTTAAGCAGTAAGATTATAAAAAATAAGTGCTATATAAAATTAATTAATAAATATATCAGTACTTTTTTTTACAAAAGTAAAATTGAAAAAAGGAGTATTTTTACTGGAGTAATATTTTATTGTATGTATCTGTACCTTTACTCAAGTACATGATTTGTGTACTTCGTCCTTACATATGGTGAAACCAACAACGAGGAGAATGTAAAGAAAAAAGGTCAGTGGTGGGGAATTGGTTTGGGTATAGGAAAAGTGATACGAATGAGACACGTGATTTGCAAGGTATGCAAGAGCACTGTTTTAGGAAGCGATGGAAACTAGTATACTGTCAGGCACTATGTTAGTACCCGTTGTTCTGAGAAAAAAAAAACATTAAACTAACTATTACATTATATGAAACAGTTTCTTTGTGTTTTAATTTTTATTTATGCATTTTCAGATACAAACTGCTATATTGTGATATATATCGTTATCAAGGTAGAAAATTGTTTCTACCATGATAGAAGATTGTTAACATCGCCCACCCCTACTTCAATATTAAAAAACACTTTTCTTCAGATTTTTTAAATGTATTTTGTCTAAATACATTGTTTCAATAAAATGTTCCATTCTAAATAAAGTATTCAGCTTAAAAGGGAAGTGTGTTAAAATACTTTCTCCTTTCCCATGTAAATGTGCAGCACACAATTGTAAACAAACCATTTGTATGATTTTCCAAAGAATGTAAGCACTCTGGGCCCTTCAAAACATGTCTTGTTTGTTTGAGCTGCCTGACATAGCAACAACCATCTGAAGCAATGACGTAACTCAGGGGTGGGGTAAAGGAGGCAGTAGGAGTGTTTGGGAAACCAGATTATGTATAATGCAACAAGCGGTAAAGAAATTGAACACATGGCTTTCTTTAGACTAGCTAACTAGTATAGTATCCCCAGTATTAGTTCACTCTACCATCAATCTTCATCAGGTCTGGGCAGTAGTAATGGACCACAGTCAGCAGTGCAGCACCATCACACACATCCCTGATCAGGTCCTCCAGCAGGGGGAAGTGGGGCAGCTGTCTACCTGAGGCGTGATCCCGCCGATACCGTACCTGCAGGAGACAAGACAGAAAGCCAAACTGTCAAAACCTGGTATATGTCTTTTGGTATATGGCACTGGCATTGTGTAGGCAAGAGACAGTTGTGCAAGAGATATTTTATCGGTGAGGCTTTGTATTTGTGAGAATGTTTGCTGATCTAAATAAAATAGAAAGGGATGTAACAAACTAATTAGACTAAGACAACTAAAAGGAATAGTTCACCCGAACAAATAAATTGGCCTTATTTACTATTCCTCATATTGTTGCAAGACAGACAACCCTACAACCCCATTTAAATACGCCTGATGCAGCCAATCAAGTTCCTTAAGCTTGCTTGAAGATATAGGCCTGTCGCGATAGTCGATAAATCAATTAATCGCACGATTAAAAAAAAATGACCTCGATAATTTTTCCGGCCGCGATAATTTCATTTGCATACTTGTTTGCTTTCCGCGACTGAATGACAACTCTCGTTTCCTTAAAGTAGGAGAAGCAAACCCTCTTGTCAGTTTCATTGTCTTTTGTGTGGGGAGGCGGAGCTTGTCAGTCACATGGACTTTTTGTGTGTGAAGGCGGGAGTGCTTGAGGCGACTGCAAAGTAGAGCAAAAAGACGAGACGCAAGTTGTGAGATGGAATTGGTTTTAAAGCCAAACGCGACAGCTGCCGTGTGGAAGCACTTCGGATTCAAACCGAATGACCGTGGTGAACCACTTAACCTGAGCGAGCCGGTATGTCGCATTTGTTGTAAAACGATATCGACTAAAACCGGTAACACAACAAACATGCACATGCACCTAAAACACAATCATCCATTGCAGGTTTCCCAGATGGGAAAAAAAGCGTCTATAGTCTAAAAATAAACGTTTTTTGTGCATTATGTGCATTATTATGCCATTTATCATTATTCTAGATAAAAATGGTCTCAGATCGACGATATTATCGTGATAATTTCTTGGACAATTTATCATCCAGCAAAATTTGTTATCGTGACAGGCCTATGTACGTGCCCTAAGTCCCCCCTCCAAGGGGATAGGGATGATCACTTCCATTTGGAATTTGTCAGAGAACTGAACGGTCCCATACACGTACCAAACCATCCCCCTGAAGAAACATACGTACATTTCATTGTGATAATCTCCAAAATGGTGAAGACAAAAGTCAGGGGAGAAGAATGGTTGAAGACATTATTTTTGTTTTCTTCACACACAAAAAAATACTCTCATATGGTCGCCAAACTTGAGCCACTGATGTCACATGGACAGTTTTACCGATGTTTTTACTACGTTTCTGGATTTTGGCTCATTTCAGTGTTGCTGTCTATGGAGAGTCAGATGACTCTCTAACATCATCATAATATCTTAAATATCTGATATCTTAATTTTTGTTCCGAAAATGAACAGGTCTTGTGGGTTTGAAATAACATGAGGGTGATTAATTAATTAATCACAGAATTTTCGTTTTTTGGGTGAACTAACCCTTTAACTTTCCATTTAATTAATGCATCAGAATGTATCTAATAGTAAGTTTCAGCACATCTTCATGTTCTCATGTTATAATTTTCCTCTCGTTTCTCCTGTTCTCAGAGCTCTTGTAATTACAGGGATGGGTTGGATGTGGGATTCCTGCTTTGATGCGAGTGTACAGTGACCTAAAGGGTCACAATGCCACTGTCTGTTCTCCTCCACAGCTCACTTATCACAGCTCTCAACTTCCTGCGGAGAGCAGAGCTCCAGTGATCTCCACACAATACAGCGCATTATCTGCAAGAGGGTGCGCTAGTATTGTCATAACCTTATGACCTCTTAACCCCTCACACCATAAACAAAAACACAATATCAGTCATGACAAGCCAATGGTCCCACGGAGCTCAACTGAAGTTCTCCAACTGTTTCTAGTGTGATTTTTAAGAAATCTAAAGCAATTTTCCTACATTTCGTATCTCATGTAATAGCAAAAACCAATATTTAATGGAGACTTTTGCATTTACAGATGCTTAAAGATTTGTTACACAAGTTGAAGGTTTGTTTGCTCTCATGTCTTTCATTAAATGAAATGCTTTTTGTGTGCATGTTTATTTTTGATCAGCTGCTGATGAAATGTTTGAAAAACGGGTCACAGCTGTCAGCAATGTTCAGCTCTAATAACATGTCTGAACATTAAATACATTAAACAGGCATCATCCTGTCCATGTGCAAAATCAGCTTTAGCTCAAGGGGATGGTTAAATTCATAGTTGTCAAAAGTCATGGGTAGTGACTACAGCAAAGCAACAGCTGCTGCTGCATCCATGTATGATTATACATTCCTTATAGCTGTGTTTTTTGTTGTTGTTGTCTTTTAGTTCTGTATAAGTTGATATCATCCTATTGATATCAGTTTCTCTTTCTCATTCTTCAGGCAGGGCTTGTCATCTGTTAAAGGGTTTCTTGCTGCACTTATTATTTGGAGAACGTAAGCTCTGAAACTTGGGTTTTCTCACCACTCGTCTGCAGGTGATGTTTTGTTTGATTTTTCTCTCTGTCATCCATGTTTTGTTTAAAGGGACTGTTTAGCTGAAATGCTATCATGTCATTTTTCAACCTGTATAGCTTTCTGCTGTGGAACACAAAAGAAGATATTGAAGAATGTTGGGAACCAAATGGTTTTGGTTCTCATTGACTTCCATTGTATTTTTTATTTATTTATTCCAACATTCCCAACATTCTTCACAATATCGTCTTATATGTTACACAGAAGAAAGGTCATAGAGTCAAAAAATTCAGGTTTGGAACAGCTTGAGGCAACTATTTAGAGTTTTTTATGGGCTTATTACATTTTTTTTTTCTCTCTCTGAATGAGCTAGTGATTTATTTATTTTTTGCCATGTTTGGTGTATACATGCCTTTTAGGTGCCGTTTTAACACATTCCATCCACTGTTGCTTTATGATGAAGGGACCTTTTGACATCAACTTATTGAATATTTCCTTTCCACAGTGTTCAATTAGAGTTTGTGTTTGTGATTTAGTTTGGTTGCTTGTGTGTGAGCCCTCAGACAGAGGCCTTTTGTGGACATGCTGGGTTTGTCATTGGTTCTGTAGATGCTGCTGACACATCGTCAACCACAACACTCATTATACCTTTCAGTTTAAGCAGACAGAAGGGTCCATTTACAGACTATAATGTCTCTTTCAAAAGAACTAAGGAAAGTACCGCACACACAAGGTGTTCATCTGGTGTTCAGTGTTGATCCTTCAGAAATGATTCTGAAATACTGATTCTTATTTGTAATGTTGAAAACAATAATGTTTTTCAGCGTTTTTTTCTGGAAATTGTTTGCAGATTTCTTTAAATAGATTGAGTTCTTTAAATGTTAATGACCTTAAACTTTGAAACATTAAGTAAATCATCAAAACTGTACCTTCTCATGCACCAGAATGATGATATACACTGCTGTTCAAACGTTTAGAATCAGTTAGATTTTTTTCATGTGTTTTATATGCTCATTAAGGCTGTATCTATTTGATAAAAAAAAAATTGACATTTTGTGACAATTTGAAATTAAGTTTTCATTTATAGTCGGTGTTGGAAACGGTTGTGCTGCTTAATGTTTTTTGCAACCTGTGATACTTTTTTCAAGATTCTTTAATAAAGAAGAGTGTTTGTTCAAAATGGAAACTGTGTTTACAATATACTTATTAAAGTTTGGTTCACAAATCTTTTTTTAAATAATTGATACTTTCATTCGGCACGGATGTGTTAAATAGATAAAAAGTTATATTAAAGAGTATTATTAGTATTATTATTATGAATATTATTGTTGTTAGGAAATATTTCTAGTTTGAATAAATGCTGTTCTTTATATCTTTTTATTAATCAAATAATCAAAGAATAAATTGTCAAATACTCCAAAAACTAGTTCAACCGTTTCAACACTCATAATTAATCCGCGTATTAGAATGATGACACTGAAGAATTGCTGATGAAAACTCAATTCTGCATCACAGAAATAAATTATATTTTAAGGTGTATTAAAATACAAAACAATATTAGAAATTGCATCAACATTTTACAATATTTTATTTATTTTATATTTTAATCAAATAAATACATCCTTTATGAGCATAAGACACTGTATTTTTATTTATTTTTTAATGAAAGGTTTCATGTCAAATTGCTAAGTAGTTATGCATCCCCCTCGCGCTATTGTTCAGCCTATTCCTGCCTCATTTGTTATACAGGAAGCAATTAAAATTTCTACTGCCTGATTGTGTCTGCTGCATTCGTTCTAGTCATGGGAAGTTTTACAGAGCATGCTTTAGTGCTCTGACACTCCGACAGATCCCTTGAGGAGAATGGGACGGGTGGAAAAGTGTGTGTGTGTGTGTTGAATGGCAGTTACAGGGTGTAAATGTGGGGGGATTCCTCAAACTGGCAGTGTCTAACCCAGATGGGATCCTCACAGTTTCTCTTCCTTGTCTGTGTGGTGAGACAAATCACTTCACTGTGACAACACCATTATCCAGCTCTCTCCCACACTTGCTGCCAGTAAACATCAGAAAAGTTTTAGACCACAAATAGCCATGGATTGGGTGTCTTGTTTTGTTTTCTTATTTTTTAACTAAGACTTTATTTTGGCATAATCGTTGTTGTCTGAATTGTCAAGGTTCCGACTTAATCAAATTTCGGTTCTCACCAAGCTCTCCTCAGCGATTTCATTCTTAGATAACTTTATACTGCTTATCGTTTAGCTATGGGAATATGTTGCTTATCAGAGGACCTTAGAGAGCATCTCTCAGTTCCCGCCGATAAGCTCGAGCCATATTGGTCCACTTAATATCAGCATGAATGGCTAAAGAAAGCCATTTTAATGGCCATGACGTCACCTCAGTAGTCCCTCTGGACCATCTCTACAACTTGAGACAAAAGGCTACCAGGATAGTGACTGGCTAGTGGTGATTCTATCTTATTTTGAGACTCACATGTTGGTGTTGGACAGCTGGTCCAGTCAACGCTCAACAGATGGCCATGCATAAACAGTGCATAAGGGTTAGAAAATTAATTCATACATTAGGTCAATGACAAGATCCTTTGCCATATTAAGGTTTATTTTGTTACATCTCTCTTTCGATCTGGAAGCTGAGATTGAGCCAGTAGTTGCTTTCCTTCACCTGAGTCTGCCATTGGCATCTATTAGAGTGAGTTTTACAAAGCGTATCTGAGTACCTCCCTGAAACGTATTGTTGCCTGCTTTACGGTTGTTCAGTCGATTGAAAGCATAGCGGATGAATGATTTCCCAAACTTTCACAGGGGATGCTCTGGGTCTTTGTTGTGCTGATTTCGGGTAGGGCAACAGCTGTGGATGTACGGACCCAAAGGGTTGGTGGCAGAGGGAAAATTGATTTTCTATGCATTTTCTGACAAAACCTGGTGGGACGCTTGTTCTAAAGCCAACGGTTCTGATGTGGGTAATTCCTTAGAGATCACTGTGTGATGCTCTGGTGATGGATGGCACTTCTGATGAAATGTGCCTGTGAGTTTGTGTATGTTGTACCAGTTAATTCTGCTGGTAATTGCTTTTTTAGAGGGTTTGTGTCTGTTGGATGCCAAGGTTTGCCCATTCCATGCATTTCCCAGCCTAATCCATCCCCTCCCTTCCCAGCTCCCCGGAATGGGCCCTTTCTCATTAGCACCATTATAGCCTAGCCAGCTCAAGTGGTTAAGCCAAACAAAACTCTTTAGCCTTTAAACGCAGCTCTAATTAAGGCTGGCAAGGTGTGTTTAGCGTTGGAATTTCTCCTGCTTCTTTGTAACTGCTGTCTAAAACATTCCTGTGTCTGTCAACAAGAAGCAGCCTTTGGGTTTCCATTGAATTTTTTTCTTTTTTTCTTTTTTTTTTATATTATTATTTGTCTTGTAAACAGTAAATCTTCATTTGAATGTAGTAAGTAGGTGGGACTTGTAAGCATCCTTTGAATTAATTTTATTTTTATTTTAATCTATATTTAAACAAATTAAATATACACAAATATAATATATTAAGTGTGTGTATAAAACAATAAGTAAAAGCATTGATATTAAAGACTAAAATGGAATGAATTTTAAATTTATATTTGTTTTAATATATTTTTTGATATTGTTCTTTTTAACTTTTTTAATTATACTTAAAAAAAATTGTGTAGCTTTAGTTGAATGTGTCAATGTATAGAATAATTTTGAAAAGTTATGCTAAATTATATTATTTATATATTTATTTTATTCATTTATATTTATATTATTTAATATAGTATTTTAATGACATTATTTAATTAACTAAAATATATTAAAGTGCCCCTATTATGGTTAATGAAAGGTTCATATTTTGGTTTTGCGAGTGACCAATAACAAGTTATAAGGTGACAAAACACATTAAATGTGTTACAACATACATTTATTTTTACCTTATTTGTTCAGTGACACATACACAATTTGTTTAACAATTAATTTTTCCAAACTCCTCCTTTGCATGATATTTTAAATTTTCATTAAATAAAAATTCTCATACTCATTTGCAGTGATTGGTCTCATTTTCATTTAATCATGCCTGTAATACCTGATAAAGCAGTGCCCTGCTGCATGTTTACAGCATTACCGGAATTTATTTTTACTTCTTCAAAAGGACACCTAATGGCAAAGAATGAATTTGCATTTTCATCGAGACCAACATGAAGAGAGCAACAAGTGGACCTTGCTAATGTTTCATGTTGACGTTAACATGAGATGGCTTGAGATTAGGAAAGGAAAAAAACAAAAACTCTCCGTTTCAATGATTCAGATTTGAATCTTTCTTTTGAGAGACAAAGCTTTATACTGTACATGGTGAACTTTCAGATTTAAAACTTTGCAGGATGTCATGCCCATGGAACATTGGCAAAATGTCTCATGATGCATATGGAGTTTGGAAGTCGTTATCAGATTGGTTGAATTATACAGAATTTCCGGAAGACGTGTGTGTTATGTCCTGGAAACAAAGATGCTGTAACACAAAACTAACCCTCAATAAAGAAGAAAGCTGTCATGTTTACAACTGTGATGATAAGTAATTATCAGGATCAACTAAACGCTGGATTTTCAAAAGTATGCAATATTGCATATGAGTTTTACACAACAGTCTGTTATTGTGGCCTAAAAAAAGTTACCCTAAAAGGTAACAAATGTGATTGGTTGTTGGTCAAACAGTCTCATGAGTGGGCCTTGGCCAATGAAAGCTGCAGTGTGTTCCAGACTTTCAATCATTGGTCTGGCTACACGAGACTAGTCACGGCATGAAAGGTCTTTTTTTAAAAATCCATAATAGGGGCATTTTAATATTGTCTCTTTTCTTTTTTTAGAAGAAAATAAATATTTTAAATGTGTATAAAGTATTGCAAATATATTATGTGATGGTAAAGACATTTAAAATCTAAAATGTGTAAATATATAAAGTGTTAATATTTCAAAGTAAAAAACCTAATCAATAAAACAGAAGGTTAATCAGAAATATTTAATTTCCATAAACAGCAATATAATTTCCTATGCGTTTTGATAAAGCATGGTATTGCAGCACTCAGTGGCTGTAACTCTGGAGGCTCCCTTGGCCTCCAGCCCTCTCAAGGCTCTTTATCATGAGAAGAACGGCCGCTGGGCCTCTCAGTCTCCCTGGCTCCACTGGAGAGCAAAACAAATAACTGGCTCCAGTCTGTCCTTGGTCAAATGCATGGTTGGACAGAGGTGAGGAGATAGGATGGAAACGAAGGATAGAATGAAAAAATGCACATTGTTTCATTTAGTTACAAAACTAATAGAATGAGGTGAGAAGAAAAAGACCTCCATCTGTCAGAGAAATGAGGGGAGTGTTGTGGATAGGGACTACCGGCTCTGTGTCTGTCCCCTCTATACTCCCCTGTGGAGTTAAAGGGCTGGATCATTGTTAAATGAAGCGGTGAGTTTGCTTTGCAGCTCTACGTGGAGTGAACCGTTTCCTCTCGAATGCTTTCATGCATGCTTTACATGACCTTTTTCCTTATAAAACAGTGAGATAATTGGACTTTAATGGATTTTATTTTGGAGGTATGTGTGTATATCTTTCTGTTTTGACTGTTGGTTGTTTGATTGACGTGGAACTTGCATTTAATTGTATTTGTGCTCATTGGGGAAAAAAAGCTAATTTGTTTATAAATCAAGTTTATTGCATTTGTGTGCTCATGCACTTGTTCAAAGAATCTGTGTATGTTGGAAGCCTGTAGATGGCAGTGTTGTCAAAGTTGGACTGACAAAATCTTGTAGTATTTGCTAGGTGTACTACAACCCCAGTTTAGTCTGGTAGAGAAGTTAATACAGTTACAGTGTCTTTTATGTTCTCTGGCTGCAAGCAGACAAAAGTGGAAGTGTATTCACTGCACTACATTTCCGCTAAAGAGAAGAGGTAGAAGATGAATAAGTGTATCATGTTGATGCTCCTGAAGCTGTTTGGTTCAAAGAATACTCTGCCACAAGCACTTTTGAAGACACGTTGGGTTTTGTGGGTGTATGAGTTCATGTTCATATCTCTTTGAAAAGCGGACTGTCACTAAAGACTGTCACACACTGTAAGTCATCTACACAATCTGACATGTTTAAAATTGGGTGTCCGGCCAACTAGCCCCAACTAAGCCTGGTTCTCCAAAGGTTTTTTTTTTTTCCATTCTCTCATGGATGGGGTTTTGGTTCCTAGCCGCTGTCGCCTCTGGCTTGCTTAGTTGGGGACACCTGATTTCTAGTGATTATCGTCGTCTTGACTACAGAAACGTCTCTGCATTTAATAAATAAATAGTTTAATCTCGTCTTTATACATTACCATTACTCTGTTCTCCTACTTGATAATGTTCAGTGCTTTGCTACAATCTGTATTGTTAAAAGCGCTAAATAAAATAAATGAAAATGACTTGACTAAAGTCTGACAGGCCAGGCACTCGTGATTCGGTTTAGGGAAAGAATTCACATTTTAGTTTTTCAGACTCCTTAAAGTGCCAAAGAAAAAACTATCAGCTTGTCTTCAGGGTCATTCTTAGCCATATTTTAGGTAACCTGATTAAACCTTAATTTGGGGATGTCCGCATTTGTAATTTATTATTTATTTATGTTCTAGCATTTATACATGTATAAGTTATATATTTAGTGTGTGTGTGGATGTGTGTGCGCTTTGTGGATTTTGACCTGTTGTGATAGAGTCCAGTTTTAACAGATGAAACATATTCCAAAAATAGAGAAGAACTGGAATCAGAGGTGCATTCCAAACCAGCCTCCTAAATCTGTCCTCAGTTTATGAATAGACACCAACCATTAGCAAATAAGTATAAATTACATAAACAAAAAACAGTTATTTTTAGTTTAGTTTTTTTTTTTTTTTGGAAGGTGTTATTAAGTTTGCACTTAGCAATTTGGCAATTGATTTTTTGATTATAAAGAAAAGACCTCAGCTCTTCTTCAAAGCGGCTATCAGTATTACACAGGAATACACTGAGTGCAAGTCAATATCCTGCTCTACCAGACCTCTTGAAATTAGACTGTTCAATAGAACAGAGGTGGTGTTTTTGATTTATTCATTCAAATAAAAATGTACTATTAATATTTTACATCTATCAAATACAGAAACACAACTTGTCTTGCTATATACATTGCAGTTTTAAAATAAGTTAATACTTTTATTTAGCATGAATGTACAATACAGATATAATATTGCTGTTTATTTGAACTTTCCGTTTAGTAAAGAGTCTTGGGGGAAAAATGTATCATGAAAAATGTTTCCATAAAAAAATATAAGTAGCATAATTGTTTTCAAAATTGATGATGATGACAGAAACAATAATAATAATTTGAGCTCCAAAACAGAATTCTGTTGTAGTGTTGTGAATTATTACAATTTTAAATAATTGCTTTTAATTTTAATACATTTTACTGTGTAACTTAAAAATTTTCAGAGAGTACTATATTTTTGACCAAACAAATGCCACGGTAAGCATAAAAGACTCCAAAAAAGGTTTACTATACCCAGACGTTTGAACACTATAGTTTATCTAAAGCCTTTCTTTAAGACATTCCACAACAACCTATTTCCTACCATCCTAAAAATCTCTTTAACCTTTGACAGCACTAGATAAGATGTTTGGGAAAGGCACAAATGGACTCTTCATATAGGTCTTGCGTTGGACTCAGACTGATTTGTCCTAAATATTATCCATTCAATTCTGTTTATCGTCTTGTTTTAAATTAGAAGTTGTTTGTTGCCAAAAACAATAACAGTGTATTTGTGTATTTCCTGGATTCCCAATATATTAAATATATTTATGTTTCAGAACGCATACGAACAGTAGGAGACCGTAGTAGCTTAGAGCGATGTCCTTGTTACTGATAAGCTAACGCTTCGCCTGCACCTAACAGTGAATCTAGAGACTTATCACAGGACGCCGTTTAAGGCAAACAGACCAGACAAGAGGGTGATAATGACAAAAATAGGCTCTATGGCCCATGCATTTCTCTTAACCGTCCTGAGGTTATGATTAAGTCACTTTCTCTCCAGGGTTCAAATGAGTCTTTATATTTAGCCGACCTAGATCAGGTTTAGGACCTTTCAGTCTGATCTTCATTTTAAACTGGCCATCTAGTGCATCAGTCGCTTGCAGGAGTTTGCACTCGCTGTTTGAAGGTTGACTTTTACAGCAAGTTAATGTCGGGTTCTTGGAATATCCTGGATACATTTGATTCAGATGAACTGGGTAATGTCAATACGGTTGTCAATTATTTTTTTAATAAACCAATGCAGCACTCTTAATAGCTGCATTGTTTGTCTGCCTTTGCATGCGAAGATGGTTTCCTTTGAGTTTCAAAAAACCCTTTGAGGCTAAAAAACCCAAAGACAGAATAAAAAATGGTCTGTGGTTTCAAACCCCCCTTTGCCCGTCAAGATAATTATAAGCTTTGAAGCTGGATTTGGAAGAAGGGGGATCAGCATGGTTGTCGTAAGTAATGGTTGGGGGTATTTGAGCCAGGGTCAGACCTTTGGCTTCCCTGCCAGAAGCTAACACGAATGCACAGGTGTGTTCAGCCCCTTGCTTTTCTGAAGGTCTTTAGTTCTGGTTTATTTAAAAGCTCAGCGCTGTAATGAAATTCAGCTGGCTGCTTTCATGGTCAAGTTGCCGCTGACAAATCCTCCTTTTCCTTTAACTCTAGTCTTCATAATGACTGTGGCTGCTGTTAAGTGCTGCTGTTGTATTAGGTTGTTTTTCAACTTAAACATTGGTGTGGAAGATCAAACGCGAGTTGGGCCTGTAAGTGTGTTTCTGGCATATAGTTTGTAAGTTTCAGAGGAAAGTAGAATGATTTGGTCATCTGAATTGTTTCACTTAAGCATATACTCCTGCGCTCTCCATTTTCTTGGCTTCGGGTTATGTGGGACATTATGATTTTCAGGAGCCCCTCGTTGAAAATGGTCAATGGACACACCTGCAGCTCCTCCTTAAACTACAACAGCAATATCCGAAATGGCCTTGTGGCCTCTCAGATGCACCTCCTCCCCTGAGGACATAAAGTTCATGTTACTTTGACCCATTATTTGAGTTTTTGTGAGAGCAGCATGAGGCTCTATAGGTGGTCTCAGGTTTAGCATGTGGTTAGTTTGAAAAGTATGGTGTTAAAGGAAACTCAGAATCTGCCGTTTACTTATCCTGTATCTCTTGTGCTCCTTGGGGGTGAAAAGTATAGTAGAGTATAGACCATATGATTTCACTATAGTTCAAGACTTCTGACGCCATGACAGCTTTGTATGAGAAACTGCATCTTCCCTTCTGTTGTGGCTGTCATATATCTGTCACATATATTGTTGAAAGCTTTAGGGTAGGGTTGGTTGATTTGAGCTTATGTTTATTCATAAGAAGTCCGTTTTGCTCACCAAGGCTGCATTTAATAAAAAAATACTGTAAAATCCATAACATTGTGAAATAATAAAGCAATTTCAAATAAATGTTTATTTATTTATTTTGTTTAGATGTAATGGTAAAATTGAGTCATTAATTCAGCCTTCAGTGTCACATGATCCTTCAGAAATCATTCTAATCTGTTAATTTGGTGCTCCAATAAAAATGTCTTCTACAATGGATATGTATCTAAAAAAAATAGCATTTACATAAACTTGAAATAACTCTTCAAATTTCATTTTTAAACAAGATTTTAGAGCTCTGGTGGAAGGAAATATTTAAACTTGCTGGGTTTTGTATGTGTGCCTTTACTAATGGATTCTCTCATTACACTACCAACTTTCACTAGAATCTAGAGCTAGAATCCTCTGTGTTCCTCTAAACCTCTCATTATGTGTTCCATAGAAGTCATACGTGTACAGAAACAACACAATGAAGTAATTTTATTTTTAATTTTTGCAAAAATTAAGCATTTACAATGAATTCTGTTGAAGGTGTGATCGAAAGAGCGGTTAAATTAATGACAAGTGGCAGAAACTAGGTGTGTTTGTGCATTTTTCTATAGCAGTACACCTTACCACTCCCATTTCAGATCTGTCTCCAGCAGTTTTGTTTGTGTGTGTGTGTTTGAATTTAGAGCTTTGTATGGACCTGCACTCAGTGTTTAAATGCTGCCCCTAGCTATGGTGTTGTGTCAGGTGACTGCTTCGTCATGCTACCCTGCCCTCATCTCTGTACAATAGCTCCCACTAGCATGCCATGTTCAGCTAGCAAGCTCTCTCTATTTATGAAGCTGTCAAATATAAAATAAATATTGCAACAAGACTTTTTAGACGCTTTTGTAGTAGCCAGAACTAAATATTTAAAGTGTGAAAATAAAAGAAAATAAAACTGCTTTCTTTTTTCATCAGCATTTTTTTAAAGCTCTATATATACCTGTTAGCAAGGCGTTATTTGACCTATTTGATCACAGATGTCTTAATGTATCAATGATTTGTTTTTCGTGAATTTTGTTATCTTTCACCTCTGACATACCTGGAACAAATATGAGGTCCTTGCTTTAAGCAGTGGATTGTTAGAAATAGCATTTACTGTGTATCTCTTCTTTAATTTTTCTTTATGAAAAGAGTCAATTATATTGTAGCATTAAGAACAGACGTTGCTTAACAGTATGTTGAGAATAGGGTGTGACACCGAATGAGTAAAAATGATAAAACACACCTTTCCAATTCTTCACGCTATCTGAATGATCTACCTGCAGTTACATGTCAATCTGTGCTGGGCTGACCCTGTTTGCTATTAACATGCAACCTTGCTGATGCCTTTGTGCCAGTAGAGGACTTAACA
Source organism: Enteromius viviparus (assembly GCA_032353835.1). NCBI lineage: Eukaryota > Metazoa > Chordata > Actinopteri > Cypriniformes > Cyprinidae > Enteromius > Enteromius viviparus. Next base: position 6,781,094 of record JAUCNO010000795.1, read on the forward strand.
TTGTAAGAGTGTTTGATTAGATGGCTTTTTTTGGTTTGCTTTTTTTTTTTTTACACAGTGTCCTGTTAATGTTCTGGTGACCAATGGATGGATGCATCCTTTCCTCTTATAGGATCTCTGAAATTTGAGCAAGTTAGCTAATCTTAGCTGTAATACACACTCCATGGTGCATAGATGTTTTGACTTACAGGTTACTGCAAGGCCGTAGTAACACCATTCTCTGTGACTACGTGTTGAAGAAGTTTAAGAATGACTGAGCAAGGTAGGTGCACCATTTAGCCTAATGTCACATGTGCATCTGATGTACAGTACGCGTGCGATTTTTGTCTGTAGCGTTTCGGATGTAAGCTAATCTGCGTGATATGTTTAAGTGGTCAAGCATTCGGGGTTAAAATATCTACCAATTCAAGCCACAAATTAAATAGCGGCTTTTTAGCATGTTTTGACAAGCTCCGACTTGACTTTCACCCACACGTGCATATTTTCATCAAATTAGCTTGGTACATTTGTGTGTATTAGAGACTGAGTGATTATTGTTAAAACTAAACAACTATGTACAAAGTGTTGAACATGCCACGTTGTTTGCAGACTGAAGTGATTTATTGACTAGCTCTTTTGCTCTGCTTGTTAATGGTGAAAAGGAAAAGTTTGTTCCACTCTCTTCTATTTAAACAAATATCGAAACTTAACAAACATGAGCTACGTTTTGCATTGGTGTCGGTTGAAAAAGGCATTGCACAACATTTCTGAGCGGTAACATCAGTTTGGATGTGAACTTTGGCCATGCTGTATGTGCCTTCCAAAAAAAAAAAAAGGACAACATGTTGCTGTTATTGTTGTTTTAATATGTGAGTTTGTGTTTGTGCAAGTTGGAGGAAATTCCATAGCATGTCCTGTGTTTCATAATACTCAAGACAGGTCCAATCATTGTTTTTACTAGTTTCCCAAGTCGGTGTTCTTTAGAGAATATGGAAGACCTCCCACTGGTCCTTCTTCCTGCCGTTCTTCCACTCTGGGTTTATGAGACCCACCACTGTATCTGCTGCACACATGCATGTCTGCTGCTCTGCTTACACAGCCCTAATCTGCTGCCTTTAGTATCTAAATGGTTGCAACATTCTTGAAAAAATTACTGATGCAAACATATAACGTACAAATGCACAGCTTTTCTCAATATAAAGTTCGAGACTATTACAGACGTTGTGCTGGTTGCCCCACATCAGTATTTGGCATTATTGCTTTTGAGGTTTGTTTGTTCCTTCCAGTTCCTGTGCTAATTTAGAATGAGTGCAGTCTCGTTATAGAGTTCTTATAAAGTGTAGGAGTGTGCAACTTTGTTCAGCTATGTAAGGCTGCCTTTTTTCCGGGCCTTTCAGTACATTGCATCTCAAATGGAAAAAAGTTCTAAAATTTAGAAGTTCATCCAAAAGTTATAAAATTCTGTCAAACGTTACCCTCATGTTGTTCCACACCTAGTAGGACTTTCTATCATTAAATGGGGAATTTTAAACTTAATAAAAGTGAATGAGGACTTGCACTGTCAAGCACAAAAATGCTAAAAAGCTTCATCATAATAGTTACAGTACTCAAGTAACAAGTGTTTCGAAGATACTTTAGATTACTATAAATTGAATGCGTTATAAAAAGACTTTGGGTGAATTCTAACACCTTTAGTAGGATTTGTCACAAGGTTATTTCTATATCCCCGACCATTTGAAGGTTAAGGTTCTATTTGTTGTTAAATATTAAATGACCTTAATAAAAAGTTCATGTTTTTGGTTAAACTTCCCACAAGGTCATGCACACAAGTATGAAAATTGCAACACTAAGGTGCGTCACTAAGCTTAGGCCTCACCTATATCATATTAGAGCCCATGATTTGTTTCACTAACTTCACTTCATTGCATTTTTTGTTTTTGTGAATCATGCATGTGGCATTGTCTGACTTTTTGTGCTTTGTCCAGTTTGCAGGTTGCATGGCAAGCTGATTTGATGCATGACATTTGCATGAGTGCATTCAGGCTCTCTCTGGGATATCGAGCGAGTGTCTGCAGCAATGGCCCAAACCATGCACGTTAACGGCAATGCCTCAGGTAACACCCCTCCCTTTTAATTAGCGCAATTGTCAAATCTGTTTTCTAATGAATCATCAGTGTTTATGCCTGCAATTATTCTCAGTTAAAACTGAAGTGTGTAATTTTGGCAGCAATAAAATCACCAGATGGAATTGCAAACATAATAATTGTTGTCAAACAGGTTTCCCAAACACTTCAAACTCACAGTACTGATTGAACCAGTTAGGCTTTGCTGTTTATCGGGCTACTTGCAATGTTTACAAAATTTATGAATTTTAAAAATGTTTAAAATTGTTTAGCGTCACAAAATGTATACACTTCAGCTTTAACTTTGCCAAGTGAAGACCCAGGTGAGTTTTTGAACGTATTTCTAAAACATGGATGTACAGTAAGAACAACAGATGGTTGTGTGTTTTTAATGTTAGATATTCAGATGTAACCAGACTGTATTTGTTAATATTTTAATGAGAATTTTATTTTCCCTCGTTTTCACAGGCTTTAGCCTAGTCCTAGACTAAAATATAAGTCGGAGCCGTTTCAGCTGCATTGACTGATCTTAAAATATATCAGTGCCTTTGTTTCGTCTGAAGATGCATCCCAGTAATGTTTTTTTTCTAAGCATGTTTATATTTAATTAAACTATGGCCTAATCCTTGCTTAGTCTTTAAAACCGGGAGTTTAAGTACCTGTAATTTAATTGCATGTTTTTTTTTGTTTTGTAATTAAATTGTAATTCTGCTTCTGTAACTAGTTACCCCCAACACTGGTGGTATGTTATATTTTCTGTCATTCTTTTTTTTTTTTCGTCTGTATGTTCCGATTTTATGTTAATAATTTCATACGGAAGGATCTGTACGTATAAAGACTTTACTGATTTTTAAGCGCTGTTTTAGGCTACAAGTTCATGCTTCTTTTTAGGACCTGCACAGTCCTGCAAACCTAACCCAGTATTGAAGCGTGACTTTTGCAGAGTGCTGTGAAATATTGCTTGTCAGCCTTGCTGTGCTCTGAACACTCAACCACAACATCAACACATTCCACTGTGCATTCCTCCTGACAATAGAGCAACAACTTGAGTAATAAGAACTGTTATGCCAGTCGCTTTATATTGACCAATTCAGTGGGAATTAATTTAATTAATAGGTTTTGCTCCTTTTTTTTGGCCAGTTGATGTTGACACAAGGTCATTTTAAATGTCAGACAAGGCATGCTTTTGTTGTAGATTAGGGAAATCAATAGTCAGTTGCTAGATTCCTTCTTTAAGATATTGTGTCCTCTTTGGGCGTTTTGGTTGTCTGTGTCACTGAACCTTCACCTTTAATGTTTACACAATGAAATTCAGGTCAGTAACACCCTAAAGGAGATTTTGTGTTGTCTTGGACCCTTTCCATATGGCGGCTCCACAGCAAACTAAGCCCAGAGCACTTGATGTTAAACAAGGCTGCCAAGCTGTGCCATTATGAAGTCTAGAGTTCTAGTTGATTAGCATGTCAACATTGAAGGGCTAATGGATTTGCTAAATTGGTGGACGCTAGTGTTACGGGTACTTGATTACTGTTGAGGTACGATAATAGTTTCTATACAAAGGATCTGGTACCTCATTAAGATTTAAACATCTTTTTAGTTTCTTTGTGTATTGACTCTCAACAAAGTCAAGTTTTCATTCTTATCTACAATGTGCAAACCTTCAAAGCAGTTGTGTGACTGCTTGTATATTTTGTGCTAGAGCAAATTTGAGTAGATGAATTAAATATTAGGCACAGTACAAGTTTAGTTTTGTAAATAGTATTAAATATTTAAAATGTGTTATTATCCTGGGAAAATAGACCAAATGCATGCTGGGGTATATATAGCAAATCACAATAGTTTTAAAGTATACTTTAGCTGCTACCATTGTGCTGATTTGTAAGTCGCTTTGGATAAATGTACACTAAAAGATACAGGTTTTCCACAGAAAAGAGAACTGCACTCCTCAAACAATTTCATGGACTATTTAAGTTGTTATCAGTGCATGTCTGAAAACGTATGGAGTCTATTATGAAATAAGTTATAGAACTTAGAAGAAGTAAGTTAAACAGGACTACGATGCAGCCTTACTAATTGTAATTAACTTGAAGTTTATTGTCTACAACAACAACATCTTCTGCATGTAATTTGCTGCCGTTCCTTCTGCTATTCTTGGTTTAGTTACTGTTAATATTGGCTGAATTAGTTTTAGTCTGGGATGTACTCCAGGTTTAGTTAATATGAATGCTTAATACTGAATCTGTTCACTGTTTTGCCTGGATTTCGCTCTGTTCTTTTATGGCAGGACTATTCTTAGAGAAGCTTCTGTGTCTGTTCCAGCATTGTTGTTTTGCTTGTTTAATGGCTCTGTGTGCGTTTGTTAGTGTGGTCTTGAAAATGACGTGGATTTCTGGGATACTTAAACTGCGAGAGTGACGTGGTTTCCATGGGCCGGGTCAGGAAATACCAGGCCAGAGTGAGAAAAAGGGCCTCTGTTTTCTCTTATGTATGTGTTGTGTGTGTGTGTGTGTGGTGTTTGAGAGAAGACTGATATGCTCAGACCAGTAGTGCTAGCCTGCTACAGTACTACTTGTCAAACTCCTGGCCAGTAAGTCACAAAAACGTATTGTATTCAGTGCTGAAGGCATTTAAAGGTAGACTGAATGAATGACTGAATGTAGACCTCGAAGAAAAACTGATGAAGTGTTGTACTATAGATACTGAATTACTAAATGGAAACTGTGTTTTGCTGCTTTGTTAATAGAAGAGAAAGTTAAAGAAGTTGCATTTGTATTTTTTCACGTTTCAAGCTTGTTTGTATGTTATTTGGGGGGGGGGGGGGTTTGTATTTAAGTTTATATTTATAATT
>JAUCNO010000795.1:6786143-6810878 GCA_032353835.1 Enteromius viviparus
GTGATGTCAAATGATCAATTGAGATTAAATCGTATTCAAAATACAATATTATACCTATATTATTATGTTTATTACATGTTTCCTAACCGTTAATATCCTAAAATTAGGCACAATATGGTATAATTCTCACCTAATTAAACCCCTAGTGCTCGAGCATTATATAAACAGAGTGTCCACTGGGTAATGTGATATTCAGTATGTTAACAAATGCCCTCTGTTCTCATTTTCTCAAACAACAGACCGGGCATATGCAACAAATTACTGAATAGCACACCTAAAGCCTCTCCACCCCCCACATGCCCAGGTGAGGTGATTCATTCAGCCCCCGGAGAACATTCAAACCGAGCATCAAGGTTGTTTTCTCCTTAATTTGAGAAGAAACACAGTAACTCTGCGAGAAAACAGACAAAGCCAAGGCTCTGAAGCAATTTCTACCGCATTAGTGCATCAGCGTGATGCAGCACAAATTGTTGCGTTTAACCCTGAAGTGCTGTTCTACACAACCTGAATCTGTCCATTCATATTTAAACTCCCGCAGTGCATCGCTCAATGATTGAGTTGTAGCGCTGGCAGAGGAGGCAGAATGGGAGGAGCTGAATAGATTGCTATAGACCTCGCTCCTTCGAGAGTGTGCTCATTTCAAAGAACGTCTCATTTAAAATTTGTCAGATTGTCATCTGTGGTGGCATGAGAGAGACGGAGGAGATGAAGACGCTACCTGCTGGGGCCCAGATTAAAAGCATGACAGATAAGTTTGTGTTTAAACAGAGCTCTCGCTGAGAGACGTGCCACATCCCGGTTCAGCAGGTCAGTGAAAGTACAGTGGCTATCTCTTAACAAGAGCAAAACACTTATTTTCTTGATGAATTATTGATGTCTTTACTGACTGAGGCCCCAATCCAGTCGCTAACTGCTCGCAACAGTCATTTGAGGGAAAATCGAATGTCTCGTTTACCAAATACTCTCTAACCTGTGAGATTTTAATTAGGGACGAGGATATATTGTCAGCAATGATCGATCGGAAAACTTCAAAACTTTTTACATTGATCAAAATGTATTGCTTTTTTACTCCGTGATAGGATACAGTGACAACTTTTTTTGTTTCTGTAATGTGTCATTTTTGTAATTCTAATGCTATAAGCACTTCTCTCTTTTTCACACCGCAAAAGAAGATATTTAAAGAATTGTTTGTCTCACTCTCCTCCATATGATGGAAGTGAATAAAGACACAACATTTTCAAAGAAGGGTCCAATGCAACATGCTGCATACTCAAAGTAGGCAAATGATAGGGATTGGTGAAAGAAACTGGAATTCAAAGGCAGGGTATGTGATTCAAGCAGGTGCAGGTAATCTGACAGCGTTGCATTTAATTCACAACCATCATCTGTCAATGTGTCATTGGTTAGCATCTCATCTACTTAAAGGCATTCAAATGTTTGGGAGGAGGCGTGGCTTTGGTAAGTCACTATGCAGGGAGGGTTGGATAGCTTGCAGTTGCTAGCCTCTCCGAAATTGCCTACCCCACAAATTAATTATGTACCAAAAGATCCTGACTTTGGCTGTTGGTTTCTTTTCAAACAATACAAGCAGACAAGTTGCTAGAAATCAAAATGACTTAAAAACGTGAAATGGCATACTGTAACACCTACACTTTCTCAGAATGATAGATGAGAACACAATAACTTCTTGTTGATACAAATACAAGCTATATATAATTCACCAAGGATTATTTTCTGTGTCACTTTTTTGCATTTTGAGTAAACTTTTGGGTAAACTATTTTTTAAGGTATAACACATTTATCTGCTTACCTCTAGTTTAGATTTTCGTTTGCCCTGCCAATAGATTTTCCATTTTCTTTAAACTTTATTATATTCAATTATTTCTTATAATTTTTAGTGCCCTATTATGATTGACCCTTTTCACAGTAATACAATGGCTGAGGGAGTGGTGGGAAATATGATATCATTCTTTCTTCTAGTGTCATGTTTTTTAAAATTTACACAGAAGCTATAATGCATTAAATCTTTTGCTACAGTATTAAATGGGAATGCAAAACTTATATTTTCTAAAATTCTAAAGCTATAATGTACATAAACACACTTTTGGTAAAAAAACGATGAAGTATGATGACAAGCACTGCTCATTTCTATCTGCTTCAATGTGTTTAACACATTCTTAATTTAACTTTTTTTTTTCACCAAAAATTCATCTACTTCCATCTATACTTGATATAAAAGAAATTAAATGAATTTGCAACATACATCATAGAAAACCAAATGTTTACACTTTCAAGGCAAAAAGATTGGATGTAGAAGACCTAAGAATCTAAACTTTTCAATGGAAAGAGCAGCTCTGGTCTGAAACTTACACTGACCTCAACAACAACACTATAGTTCAGCTCTGTATAAAAGCATAGAAACTTTTTAGAAAAAGAGTTCCTCAGTCAAAAAATGAAATATATATTTTAGGCTGTAATAAATAATAAATTAAGTATTTCATATCAATAAAAAAGCCATATACTGTAAGTCTCTTTTAAAATGAAGGGTTTGGTTTGGAACCTTTCAGTGATTCAAAAATTTGAAGTGAGTGACAGAACGATTTCTGAGTGCAGCTCTGAATAATGTGTTTTTAGACCCCTGTGTTTTGCTCTATTCTGTTGCAGTCAAGCTATTAATATAATATAAAAGCTTGCATCTCATCTCCTGTTATATCACCACTCACCTGGAATTCACCTTTTACCTACTGTAGCCAACATTTCATGTATATTTTAATATGCAGCACAAGAGACATTACATGTTTACTAGGTCTAACCTAGGGCTACAAAACTCTTTCAAAATATACCATAAATAACATCTCTAATAATAAAAAAATCTCTAGTGACATCTACTCATCCCTTCCCAAAGGTTGACATCCTCCATTGCATGCAGTGACTTTGAGTCCGGGGCAACGATTAACCCTCTGGAGAGGTGTGAACAACTAGACATGGTATAGTTCAATGGAACTTTTTATTTTTAAACATTGTCAACTAATTTTATCAACTGCCAGTAAAGCCATCATTAAATATAACAGCTTTAAAAATACCCAGGGTACTTAATCAGATGTCATTCCAAGGCAAAATGTGTGTGAGTGACAGGACAGCAAAGGTTTGCGTGAGTCCTAAAACAAAAGCACTTTCTCACTCCCATTACATGCATGTACAAAGACTCCTGTGCACTAAAGTGGAGGCACTAGCCTTTTAGCTTAGTTGTTCAGATCCACAGTATGACAGAATCACGCTTTCTTCTCAAGAAAGATGCTCAACGAGTACGCTTGTGGATGAAAGAGGAGAAACAGGGCAGGAGATGCACTTCTTGTCAAAACAATTCTTGAGTACGTCAGATCTGATAAGACTCACAAAAGCAATCCGTGCCTGTTGGGAGGCTGATTCTTCGGCTCAGCATCTGTGCGTGACAAAGAAAATATGAAATGTCAAGCACATGGCGTTTTCCATTCAGCTCCTGAAAAATGAGGATGAAAAAATAATCAACAGTACAAAAATAAAAAAACAAAACCAATATTATGGAATATCAGGCTAAATAAACAGCAGCATAAACAACAGATAAAGTTTTTCCCATTTATATTTAAAGGTCACATGAGCAAATCGTAAGTTTCTGTTTTTCTTGACTTCAAGTTCAATACACATTTAATTCATTTTAATGAATTTAATATTCAGCTTCTCAGTAAGAGCAGAGCCTTCTGTGCTGCTTAGTAAAAGGCAATCCATCATTTTATAGCTTCTAAAAACACCAAATTGGACCGTCAGCGCTGTTCAACAGATGCAGTCACAACCCATTCTTTATTCTCTGTAGCAGAATGCTTCTTCCTGTATTTTATCTTTACTAGCTGTTTTAGTGTTGCATTAGCATTTAATGCGTCTATGTGATTAATTACCCAGAAGCACGGCTCCATTAGAACATACAGGCTTTTGAAGTGCAGTGTGCCACGCTCTTAACTGCTCGTGTTAATTGCAAATGCTGCTCATCAGTGGCCTGGGAGATAATCAATTAGAATCTCTAGAGGAAGGACTAAAATTACCTGCCACCTTTGCCATGTGGAGATATAGGTGCACGAGAGGGGAATTTGAGAGCAACAGAAAAGAAAAAAGAAGGAAAGAATGGAACAGCATTTGTATAATCACTCAAAGCAGGACAATTCAAAGACACAAAGGTTGCTGGCACTGCGGATGACTGCAAAGTCGTTAATTAAATCTGCGTAATTGGCAAAGCGAGCACATGACTCGTGAAGCATAGATGCTATAAACAGCACCAAAACCTCACATCTTCACCAGCCAACATAAAAACATAACACTATATTTCTAAACGAAATATGTCCAGAAGCTTCTTAAACGTTGACAATATAAAATATCTGCAATCTACTTTATCTAGAAGAGATGCAAGAATGTATGATGCTCTAAAAAAATCCAAATAAATTTTTTTTCCAGTATATTGCAAAACTATTTTACATTATTAAATTAATGAAACGTTATATATTTTTTATATATAATAGTTATTGTATATATATACACACACACACACCTTTCTCTCTCACTGTCTATATTTATATATTATATATATTTATTTTTTTATTTTTTTATTTATTGTTCAAAAGTTCTTTTATTTAAAAAATGTATTTATTCATGATAGAATTGATCAAAAGTTACCATAAATACATTGTTATTTTGAGCTTTAAAAATGGATTGCTAACTAACAATAATAATAATAACAATAATAAGCACTGTTTTTAACATTGTAATTTAAATAAAGCTCCTGAAAATTCACAACAGGAATAAATTGCCTTTTAAAATATATAAAAAATTGAAAACTATTTTAATTATAAACACAGCCTTGGTGAATTAAAAAAACTACTTGAGGAATAATAGACTTATAGTAATTAGAATATCTATATAACATAGTTCTATTATATTTTTTTAGTATTGGTAATCTTAATGGTTATTGGATAATATATGAAATCCAATTATTAAGTGACTGTTTGGTGGATCCAAAATTGATACAACTTTTTCTCTCCAAACTTACAGAAATATTAGTAAAAAAAATCTGGTGAGTGGTAACATTTTGGATTTCATGTTACCTTTTAGAGGATGGATACAGTTGGGACAGATATTTAGAAAGGATGTTCGGTCACATCAGCGCGAATGTGTGTCTGTGTTATAATGACGCTTTTTGCCCCATGTGCGCTGATGCTCTTATCCGTTGACATTTCCGAACGCCTTCCTACAGTTGCTTAATAAAAGTGGGATTTTCACACAAAAGAAAGTGCACGTCATTAGTATGAGAAAAAAAATTTGGTTACAGCTCTGTCGGATGCGGGCCGGGCTCGGACAGAAAAACACTGCCCAATCTGCACTCAATTACCTATGCGGAAATAAAACAATAGATAAAACTGCGACTGTATTGTGTATTGTGCAAAACGCATCCAATTCAGTTTATGAATGATTACATGATATAACTTTTTTAATACTGTATCCTAAATTGTGGATAATTAAGCTATATATCATATGCTGAAGTAAATTTCTGGAGTGTTAAAGATTAAAAGGAAAAAATAACAAGAACCGCCCAGAACCGAAAACCGTGATACAAACAGAACCGTTGGTTTTGTGAACCTTGCCACCCCTAGTTAACACACTGGATCACAAACCTTTCATGCTTATGTGAACCACCTGTATTTTCCTGCTGTCATTTCTGACATGCTAAACTCTTCAATTTCCATATGTTTTGTGGTTAGCAAAACAAGCTGATTTTATGAAGTTTGCTTTTCCTTCCACATCATGGATTTGGGGCTTCAAAGGCCAGACATTCAAATGCACGTTTATTTTCATTGCTAACATTCAGCAGATCCGTGCCCAAGGTGATCCTGGACTCTGTGAGAGATCCGCTGAGATTTCATTGTGTTACATGAGAACTGAAAAGATTGTCCTCAGGCGTTTGTAATTGGTAATTAATATTCTTATGAGTCTTGAATTGGAATAGACCGCAGAACCTAAAAGAGGCCAAAACGCTAATTGGAACTAAAGATTTTAGATAACAGACTAGTTCAAATCTTTTAACCTTCGCAAGGCATAATGTTGTCTGGGTCCAGTGTAATGCTGATCTCTCAAATATCTAGCAGCTACTTGCTGAAATGTCTTCAGACGTTAAGTCAGACAGTTTTTGTTAGACACAGTAGATAAGCCATGACCTTTTAAACTTTAAAGATTGTGAGACACACTTATCCCTTTCTGTCCACCTCTTTAAGAAAAAGCAGATCACAGATCAAGCAGGAAAAAGAACAGGGCTGTCTGTGGACATCTATTTTCAGCTGTTTACATGACACTAATGTTACATTTGGTCAAACAAGGATGTCGTGCGAGACTTTAGCTGAGAGAAATCACACCATCCTGTCTGTTGGCAAATGCAAGTGAAATTTTCTTTTTTTTTTTTTTTTTTTAAAAGGAAAGAAGAAAGAAAGAAAGCACCCCTTGTTGCATATTTTAGAAATATTCCCATGGGTTTTTTTCAAACGATTTCCCCTCTGCCAAAAAAAATTGTTTGACCTTTTTGAATGGTCTAGACAGATTGGACATTCATTTAAATCACTCCTAATGGAGGCTGAATGTACTTAACACTTTACTTTTTTTATATGCATATCATTTGTTTGAACAATAAAGCTTCCTTTAGATATAGCACTATTTCATACGTTTTTAAAAACATTTACATGCTGTTTCTTTCTGCTCATTTTGTCCACAAATAACTTTGTGACAACAGACATTCCAAATGATCATGTTGTCCACCTGTCAGAACACTTCCTTTTTATTGGCCACAGCCATACAGTTACATTTTGTTTTAGCCAATCAAATTTTTTTTCTTAAAAAAATAAATAAATAAATGCGTCACCTGCAATTTTACATTTTTTTCCACTTCTGTCAAGGACTATAACTTGCAGTCTAAATCCACCTAGGAGTAGGAAACCCACTACCAAAATAGGAACAGACTACCATCCATTTTAAATTTACACAGGTGGAGTGTGAATATTTGTCTTAAGGATATATTCTGTAAGTACTGACAGATTTTTGAATCTTTAACTTGCTGCCAGCTGGTTGCTAAACTTTAAACCAGACTAACTCATTCCATTCAAAGTGCTTTTCAACATAAAATAAGTTTGATTCAGTACGTTGGTTGTAGCATAAACTATTTTGATCTGAACATCCTCAAGTCTGTTTTTGTGTCTGATGGTGGGTAGTGTAATTCTATACTGCTAAAAGAGAGTGTGGGTGGATTATTCTCGGAGTCGCTTCGAACACTGCTTTCATTCGTTTCCCTCGCTTCTTGCTTGCCCCTTTAGTGTCGCAGGTTTACACTCCCCCCACCCCCCCAGCCAGTGAGGTCAGCATTCAGCTGCCCAAGTGTCTGTTCCTCGTAACAGACAAGCCTGTCTCGCTCTCCATGACATTGCTGTTGTGCTCTTGCTATAGTCAGCAAAGCTAGCTGGCGTGTTGAACAAGCTAAGCAATTGTTGCAGTGCAAATACAGTAAAAGAGGTTTTGTCATTTGTGTTGAATGAGTGTTACATGGGTAAATAAAGAATGAAGCTTTGTAGTTTAGTTGGAGCATTTAGTACGTTTAGTACATTTAGTTTAAACGTTTTAAACTTTTATCGTAATTTTAAAAAGCCATGTTCATTTCACAATATGCTAGTGTTTTTATCTGTAGTGCTGAACATTAAGAAGATGCTTAAATGAACCTTGTATTATGTGTCTGGGGAGTTTAGGCTGATTAATACGACAAAGGCATGCCTGGAAAGAGCGCTTAAGAAGGGACCACTGTTTGAAGGGGTTACGAAGTGTTTAAAGAGCACTTTGAGAGAGGCAAGACAGAAGAAACAGTGTAAGTGCTACATGATTGGTGGAGGCATTTAGCCTATCACAGGCTGCGCTGAGCTAGGCTAAGTTTACACCAATAGTGGAATTTTTTTCCCCTTATGGAGTGAAGGTTGAGAAAATGCTCAGTGAGTGAGTGGAGGCAGCCTGCAGCTTGTTCTAGTTATAAAACTCTATTACGGCTTGTAAGCGAACAGGCGTCGCTGCATGAGGACTGCTGTTTGACTTTGGGTAAGTGACGCTTGAACAATGAGGGATTAGGTTGCCTTAACCTTCTCAAAACCCCTTTCAGTAAGGTCTATATAAGGGACACAGGAAGGTAGTGTTACATGGCCAAGTAAACATTCTAGCTTTTTACATATTTAGTTAAAATTTACTAAGAAATGCGTTTAATGGTTTGTTATTTGTTCTGCACTGTGTCTGCTCTCTAAGTCATCTAAAAGTGTGTTGGCTTCCACAGAGTTAATCTGTCTGACTGACGGGAGGAATTCTCTGTCTGGTGTGGAATTTGGACTGTGATATAAGCTCTGTTGATGGATATTCCTTGGCTTCTAGCTGAAAAGAAAACATTAAAGTTTTTGCCTCTGTGTCAATGCTTTTCTTGTCTGCTAGGTAGTGAGTGGAGGAAATGCTTAAGATTGCCACTTGCATTAGACCAAATAGATCTTTGGGTGGAAAGAAATATTTGCTCTCCTTGTTTTCCCTTAACCCCACCCCCAGTTACTCTCCCCGTGCAAATGCTCAGCAAACACATGGAGTTTGTTTTGCCATGAAATTGAGTAGAAAACATCTTTACAATCTGGTGTTGGAAATCGATAGATGAAAAATGTAATTGTTGTTAGTTAATGGTTTAACTCTTGGTGGAAAATTCTTAGAAAGTATTGTGTAATTGTAAAGTAGTTTTTGAATGACACTCACACTTTTATGATTACTGGGTATAACCGTTATTACACCTTTAGCCTTGCAACCATAGGAGTGACAGCTTTTGGAAAAAGAGTTATGTACTGTACGTCTTAATATACCAGGCAGTCAGATTGGAGAAACGCTGTCAAAACTTTAATATATTTTTGGTTTTATGAGTTGTTGTTTTTTTTTGTTTTTTTTATACCATGTCTTGAATGTATTGTATTTGGAAGATACTGAAAGGAAATCGTCGTATTTGGTGTTATAAAGCTTTTAAAAAAGGTGTAACCGATTTTCAGGACTGATAACACATTTCTCTTTTCTGACATTATTTTGCATATTTTTAAGAAAAAAATAGAATAATTGTACAGTGATCAGATAACTTACTTAATTCATTTCACTACTTTTTTTTTCAGAAAAAGATGATGATGAGAAGGACCCTTACTGTTTGGAAACCCCGTATGGTTATCAGCTTGATCTGGACTTCCTCAAGTATGTGGATGACATTGAGAGGGGCAACACCATCAAGAGGCTAAACATCCAAAGGAAGCCAAAAGTGGTCAGGTCTGCGCCTCCTCAGAGTAGTTGCAGTGGCCAAGCTGAGTGGACTTCAACAGACTCCTTATCCTCTTCCAACAGCGATGAAAGCAAACCATCGCCAGTCTACTTTACACCTCAGAACCAGGTAGCCCCCCCTGGCAATACTGCCCAAGTCCATGAAGCTCCCCAAGCCTTTGTAAACATCCCAGAGACCAAGCAGCTGCTGCCTCCACCTTCTCCACGCCTTCTTCGCCATAACCCTCAGGTGGAGAAAACACTCATGGAGACCCGAAGGCGCCTGGAACAGGACCGGCTCCTGATGCAGCCACCGGTCAATGAGCCGCCTCGCCGGCGACTAGCCAGTTTTGGAGGAATGGGCTCTTCCAGTTCCCTGTCCTCTTACAGTGGCTCCTATGGGACGAGCCAGATTTCACCCAACTCGCATTCTTTTCAACATAATGGACATCTGGGCAATGGCGAGTACAACCCCTACTTCACATCCTCTATGGGCAGTTCGATCCGCCACAGTCCCCTCAGCTCAGGCATGACCACACCAGTGACCAATGTTAGCCCACTGCACCTCCAGCACATTCGAGAACAGATGGTAGTAGCTCTAAAGAAACTAAAAGAACTGGAGGAGCAGGTAAAGACCATCCCAATCCTTCAGGTCAAGATCTCAGTCTTGCAAGAAGAAAAAAGGCAACTAGTGTCCCAGATGAAGAACTCAAAGGTAGCGGGGCAGAGTCCAGGTGGAGGATTCAGGAAGCGCTCCTATAGTGTGGGAAGTGCTGATCAGTATGAGCCCTTGACCCAGATCAGGACAGGCTCTGAACTTCACATTGAGGAGATGGAGAACACTGAGCACAACACTGAAAGGCTACAAGAGTTCAGGCAACTGACGGCTGAAGTGGAGGCTTTGGAGAGAAACCTGCAGGATAATGGTGAGGAAAGGAAGCTCAGCTTACACCAAATGGAGGAAAAAACAAACCAAAACATCCAGCGGCGGAGGTGTGAGAGCAAGTCCATTGGGGTCGGAGCTGATGAGAACATGAACAATGTGGTTGTATATCGGAGGTCACTTGGGCAAAACAGAGATGTGGCTGTGGGAACAGAGCAGGAGTTGAGAAGCACAGGAGTTGGTGTGACTGAAGCCATGCTAGGTATTAGCAGTGAAGTAGAAGCTGAAATTGAGATGCAGCACCAGACCATCGAAGCCCTGAAAGAGAAGATCTACAGGCTGGAGGTTCAACTTAAGGAGACCACCCACCAAATGGAAATGGGAAAGCTAAAGCTTCAGCTTCAAGAGGCTGGATCGAGAAAAAAGGCAGACAAAGGAATGTTGGCAAGGCCAGAGATGTACAGCACTTCAGTGGAGGCCAGAGTGTCCACACAGAGCCAAGGTGTGGGCAACCACGTTGAGTTTAGCAATGCAAGCACAAATCATGTCCAGCAAGTGAATTCAGTAGGCATTATTTGTAAACCAGAGGGAAGGGATGTATTAGTGGGTCCGGAGTTGCCAATGGAGCGGTGGCTTATACGAGAACGTGCAGAAGTTAAGGAACAGTGTGTTGGCAGGCAGGTTGTGATGTGCAACCAGAGTGTTGGAGTGGAAATAAGTGTATGTGAAATGGGGATCAACACAGAGTTAACGGAAGGAGGTTTAGTACTATTATGCAAAACAGAGGCTGAACAAGCCAAGGAGTTCAGGTCTATTGGATGTGGAGATTGTTCAATCAATGTAATGGTCAGCCCGATCAAGGATATGGCAACCCAGAGCACAGCAACAGATGAAGTTCAAAGAACTGACTTTGGAGTCATGGTTTTACCCATGTGTGCTTCACAGTACACAAATACAGAAATTGAGACAATAGGCAAGTTAACAAATACAGACAAGGTAGTTCTTACTGATTCCAGCACCACCACGCAACCATACTCAAAAGACAAACAAGTTAACACCATACCAGTGGAGACCCGAACAGTTGCCATTGGTGATGGACTTGTGAAAGATATGCCGGCCACATTAAAAACACGCTCAGTTTCAGTAGGTACAACAGCATCTGAAGAAGGTATGCATGACAGGTCGCCATCTTACAAAACCAAAGAGACTGGGGTTGGCCTCACAAACATAAATGAAAACTTTTTAGTCGGTCACAAAACAAGGAACATAGCATGTGGCCCTTCTCAGTGTCCCACCTTGATCCAACTTGAGTGTGTTCCTGTGGAAACAGTGTCATCGGCAGGACCCATCCACTCGCAGCCTGGGGCAGGTGGTGGACTCGATCACTACATAGAGAGAGTGCAGAAGCTCTTGCAGGAACAGCAGATGTTGCTTGCTCAGAATTACAGTGAGCTGGCAGATGCATTCGGCCCACCTCAACAATCTCAGTTTAGCTCCATCAATAGTGAGCTGGTTACTACTCTATCATCCATCAATTCTGTAATGAAGTATGGAAGTGTTGAGGAGCTCTCCAATATGGATCTTCCGAGACAGACAGAGAACTCAGACCACACTGTGAAAGGTAAGTTGCAGTTTATTTGATTTTTTGCATGCTGAAGAAGACCATCACTGCATGTTTAATATAAAGCAGTGCTGTACTCCAAGTTGCTTTATTTACACTCAGGCCCCCTTTTCCTCCTATGGGGAGGAAGAGGGATGAGACAAAAGGGTACACAGTGCATTTGTGTCTGTAATGATGCCTGACACGATCTGACAGGGCAAAGTTTTCTCTGACCCTGAAAAATACATAGGGGCTTTGGATATAATCCAACAATGATCTCATCTCTTTTGGAAGGCAGCAGCTTGTGGTAAATGGCTAGTTGTTGTTGTCTTTGCTGATGCTGATTCATAAGTCCGTTATGTAATGGAGAAAAGCTTTGTCTAAAGACCTTCTCTCTATAAGACCAAACTCTGAGAAGATATCCAAAGTGTCTTTTAGTATGTGCACAAGTAGGCCTTACTCATGTTTTTATGTTTTTCTAGAAAGTCACAAGAACTTAAAAAATGTTTAGATCAGTGGTCATATATTTCACCATCATCAACAGGCTTTTTACCCTGAGTTTTTATGGAATGCTCTGAAGATATAAATAACAGTTGCTTCTACTCTGCAGGGAATCGAGAGAGAATTTTTTAGACATGCACATCAGAGGATTATGGCCAATGGTCAGTCAAAACTGCTGCCAAGGTTTTAGTGTTTCCATGTCTGCTGTGAACTGATTTGACTCTAGATAAAGTAGGAGATGTGCACAGGTATTCTCCATATTGGACATTCTTTTGCAGAAATATTTTTATTACATTACAACATTTGGTTCATGGTGCTGAAAGACCATCTGATGTGAAGAATACCATAATTGTTGCACATATTATCTTGAACTGAGAGAATCCATAAGCACTCTATTCTGGTTGAGTGTTGTCCAAAGTAGTCCTTTTTTCATGCAGCTTTGTTTTGGCAGCAGCTGTATTATGTTGTCTTGGAGGTATAATTTGAGAATAGTTATTATGTACACTATCATACATTGTTTTCAGCTGCACCTAGAAAAGATCTACTTTATTGGTTGATTTACAAGGCTTCTATTGGTGGCATCCTACAAGTCTAAATATAAGCAGCTCCTGACATATACCAAAATATGGTGTTATTTTTGTCCACTGCTATGTAATTCTGAAGGCTTTATTGCCAAGTTTTCTTTTATACAGCTGAAAGTTTTTCTTTTCTTTCTTTTTTTGGAAATTTATGTTAAAAAATTATTTAAAGTTATTTTAAGCTCTGCAAGGATTAATTTCAGATTTTCAAGATGCAAAAAGCAAAAGGGTTTCCTGATATTTTTGTTTCTTATTGCACTTAATACCAAAACAACCTTTCCTTTACCTTTCCATGTGTTCCTCCAATTTTACCTCTATTTTAAGGGGCGATTGTCCTGAGCTATTAACTAATGTATGTATTGTTTTTTTGTTTTTTAAATGCATTGTTTTAAATATCTTTTTCTGTCTTGTTCCATCCTGTTCATCCAGAAACACAGATGGTCAGTTCCCACTCAAGTAGTTCGAGGACAGAGGTCACAAGGATAGAAAATGTGTGTATTGATGATGCACATGGTACAGCAACACAGAAAAGCCGCATGGACCAGCAAATGTCCTCAGCATTGCATGGTATGCCCAATTCTGTCACTAAACAAGCAAGAGAGATCTGTATGAATATTTTTGCAGTACCAGTTAATTTCAGTTGACCGTCAGTGTGTTAAAATGAAGTTTTTGCCGCTGTGTTTTCATGTGTGCTGTCAACTGATTTACAGTAGCTTTAGAAAAAGCAGAAGATGTGCTCAGATATTCTCCATATCGTATATTCTTACACTATTCTGGCTCATTGCAATGAAAGACCATCTGATATGAAGAATATTTAGAGATTTAGATGCATATCACAAACTGAGGAGGAGTCAGCAAGTACACTATTCTGATTATGTGTTGTAATGTAGTTGACTTGTGTTGTGTTGATGTAATATGCTATAAGATTGTTATTAACCATCATAAAAGAAGTCCATATTCATATTGAACTCCCCTTGCTGGATGTCCTTTTTTATCCATACCCTTGTATGACTCTTTTAGGAGAGCATGTAACAGATTAACAGCTTTAAGATACACTTCCCAGCATACAGTACTGTACATCTGCTTTCACCTGTCAAAAAAGGGAAACCGTAATAATGAGGGCCTTCACCACATACACTGTTAGAGATACAGACTGTTAGAGGGAGTGTGTCCATTTGTAGGGCATGTTCTGGCAGTTCTCAGAACTGTTCTTTTTTCAGTCTCTGTGGAGAGGGGCGGCGATCCTCTTCGGTATTTGGCAGTGCGAAGCCTGTACTTAACATGTTTGCCATAGCTTTAGGCTGTGGGTTGTTTCTTTTGCTTCACAGGATTTTTTTCAAAACACGTGTTTAATATGCAACTTTTTGGATTTTATATATATATATATTTTTTCTTCTGTTGCAAAGGACAACAAGCATTGGATGTTGTACTTTTCTTTCAGATTCAGAAATGTAGCCAGCTCTAGCTTATGGTCTTGATTAGCTGTTGCTGGCTAATGTAGATTGAGCTTGTTCATTTCCCATAACAGCAATAACACTGTATAACACAATAAATCACGATTTCAGTGTTATGCATTTCTTTCCATTTTGATAGGGTGTGTAGATTGTTTTCAGCATTTTTGGGGGAAACAAAAAATTGCATCCAGGTCTATATTAAAACTGTTTTGGTTTATTAATTTTTTTATTTATGCACTAACAGTATGTAGGTATGCTTAAATATACCTTACCACTATTTATACCTGGATTAATATTCAATTTGAAATGTAAACATTTTGGCTCCACTTAAAAATAATTGATTGCCTGTATTTCTCTTTTCCACTAGGCAGTCATAGCACCCTGAAGTCTATCATGAAGAAAGATGGTCATCAGGGGCCTAATGGCACAAAAAAGAATCTGCAGTTTGTTGGTGTAAATGGAGGGTAGGTTCTCTTTAACAATATGAGAAAGAAGCATTTTAAAAAAATCTTTTCCAGCGTATTTTTAATTTATTTATTTTTTTAAATATAATAAGCCCGTCATTAAAACCTGAGGTTTCCCAATGCAAATAGCATATTTGTCTTAAATCAATATTTCATGCTTTTTGGTAAATATGCTATAAGTACTCTTGTTTTATTGTTTAACAGTCATTTTACAAAATCAGTGCTGCACTTCAACAGTCAGAATCAAGCATTTTAGAGCATCATCTAAATATACAGAGATTAAATTATGCGCATATCTGTGCTTTCTATGTCTAGCTATGAGACAACATCAAGTGATGACTCCAGCTCAGAAGAGAGCAGCTCCTCAGAGGATGCGTCAGAGGATGAAGAGGAGGAAAAAGACAAGATGGTGAATGTGAGAGAGAGGAGGAAAGAAGAATTCAGGAATAATGAAGCAGTGGATGAAGACAGAGACACTGAGGATTTAGGCCAGGACAAAAGGCAGAGGCAAGTATTTCCAGTAACTCAGTGTTTGACTGTAGACCAATTCATGAGTCTCTTGCATCAGAAGAATTCAAAGTATTTTCAATGTTATGTCTCAAAATATTTTAATTTATTTAAAAAATATTTTTTAAAGGAAAGTAGACTGTTTGCAGACACAAATGAAACATCAGATCTGAATTATCATATCATTAAAGAATCCTGCATACCAGACCTGACGTGAGTTATGAGAGTACTAAAGTACTACCCTTCATAATCTCAGAAGTCCTCTATCCACCTGGAAATAATATTATCATATCTGGATATTCTTTAGCTAGAATGCTCAAAGAATGCTGCTTTAACTACTGTACACCTGAATGCTTGTGTAACTACGGTTTGATTCCAGTCACTTATTACACTGGACACGCAAAAAAAAATGCCATTCATTGCATTTTCAACCATTTACTAATTTAAAAGTTCTAAATATATTAATTTCAAAAGATAAAAAAAGAATGTATCTGGTCTATTTCCTTTCCCTACTTTACAAGCCTTCCAACAATGAAAATGTAAAAGTGAAAGGGGGAAAAATAAGAGTTTAAAGCACTAGGAGAGAGATGTAAAGATTTCGGGAGAAATAAGAGACTCCTAGTGTAGTCCAGTAGAATAATTCATGGGATATTGTTCATTAAGTTGCAAACCAGATCACAAGACTGGAGTGTCTGTTGTATTTTTTACATTGTGAAAGCCAAGAAGCCACAATGAAACATACAAGACAAAAAGAGCTCTAGCCACAGATGTTTACTAAAACAAATACCAAGCAGATTTTTTTTTACAATGAGTAAAAGAGCATTACGAGAAACTTGTGAATTGTTATAGATAAGGTTACAGATTAGAATGCAGATAATGAAAATACACTAGCATAGTGGTAAGTCCAGAATCCTCTGACCACTTCTAATCCAATATCCAATGTTGGTTATCACTCAGAAGTGTCATTCATTTAAATCTTTTTTTTTTCTCAGGTATGAGTTGAATGAGAAGATGCTTTCTGCATGCAACATGCTAAAATCCCACCTCAACGACCCCAAGGCTTTATCTAGTAAAGATTTGGTAAGTGTTCGCTGTGTCTAAACCCTCAGTGCACAAAAACAATATCTGTGTTTCCAGATTAGTCTCTACCTTAGTCTCTCTAGTCTCTTTTTCTTAATGCCTTTGACTGTTTTCCTGAGTCAGCAATCTTGTCAAACAAGCGACTCAAAGCAAATTAGAGTTTTAGATGTTTCTTCAAGTTCTGCTTCACTGCACCTGAAACAGGAAGGATATTGGCTCCTTTGTGGTTAACGTGGTGTAAAAGAATGTTGGAACAACTCCTATTTCTGCTGACCCCCGAACACAGGGTCTGTGACACGCCCAGCAGTGCCCAGTCAGGGCTACTGTCAAATCAAAGCTGCATTTGTCCTGAATTTCAGAAAACCTGAAACTGAAAGTGAATGTAATTTAGATGAATTAGGATCATTTTGTAACAAGATCCTGGATGTTTCTCTTAGTTTTGCTTCAGTTTATACTTTGATGAACTGTTACTACACAAGCCATGTCCAGTAAATGTCCTTTAATGCATACTTTTCTTTCTTATATTTATCATTTTGGGTAATTTCAGAGGCCATATGTAAACACAGTTCAGCATGAGTGGTTCCGAGTGTCCAGTCAGAAGACGGCCGTCCCAGAGATGGTGGAAGACTTCCTGAATGCTTTCAGAGACATCTCCCCTGCCCTGCTGCAACACATCGTAAACATGGCCGATGGCAACGGCAACACTGCCCTCCATTACAGCGTTTCCCATTCCAACTTCCACATTGTGAAAAAGCTGCTGGATGCTGGTAAGTATTTGACTCGCATTCGACATTTACACATTTTTCTTACGAACAGCTTTTTAGCACAGTGGTCATTGACAAGTGTGAAGGCAGCATGTTGATGTTGCATTGGCATGAATAAAAAGCTGTTATCAGATCACAAAATACTTTGGACGCATTTAAACCTGTAGTTAGTGCTGTCCATTTGTGACTGGATCACTAGAGATAAATACTAATACCGAGCTTCACAACGTTTTCATCATTGATGATAATAAAACAATAAGCAAAAACTTACTTTCAAAAACATGAATAATCTAACGGTTCCCAAACATTAGTACTGCAGTGTATATAATCTAATAGCTAATCCTCCAGCCACTTCCAGACTCCGTTTCCCACTGTTCATCCTGCAGAGAGCTCTGTGAATACCACATGATGAGGTGCCTTGACTCCTGAAAATAAAAGGCCATTATCCCAATGCCTTTGTGCTCCTCTACTATCTGACTCTTTTGGTGCGGCCCCTATTGTCTCAATTGTCTGCTTCCATTCTCTGACACTCTAGCCATCTTTGCCCCGTTGCCAGTCAGTGAATCCCTGCTTTGGTCCTTCTCTTCTTCCACAACCCATGACTCTCATGAGTCTGAATAGCCTTGCATGTCCCCTCTCTTAAGTTCAAAGAACAGACGGCCTCCTTCCAAATGCATTTACTACAAGGGTGGGCACAATGGTCTCTCTGATTCCCTTGTTCTCTCTGTTTTGTTCTAGATGTCTGCAATGTCAATCAGCAGAATAAGGCGGGCTACACTCCCATCATGCTAGCTGCGCTCGCCGCTGTGGAGGCACAGAAGGACATGAGGGTGGTTGAAGAGCTGTTTGGCAAAGGCGATGTCAATGCTAAAGCCAGCCAGGTTAGTGTAATTCTACTGTTGCACTTAAACATTGCTTTAAACTAAACTAAGCACACATGTATTATTAGTCATTTTTTGCATAGATTGAATATACAATTCAGTAATATACACTCTTAAAAAAGGGTGTTTTTTTGCAGTAATGCTATAGCATTTTTGGTTCCCCAAAGAACCTTTGAGAGAGTAGTTCTTAAATTAACAATTGTGAAGAACATTTAAATTCTTAAGAAGCTTTTTTGACCATAAAGGACCTTTTCCGGATTTTAAAGGTGTCATGGATGGTCAAGGCTATAAATAGGTTAATTTCCGCTTACGCTACCTTTAAAAATATGTGGGGGGGAGATTTAATTTTTAATATATTTATGTTAAAGTCTGCATCCCAAGGCTACATTTGTTTAATTAAAAATACAGAAAAAAAACGGTAATATTGTGAATATAATGTAAAAGAAACTCTCTACTTTAACATACTGTAAAATGTTATTTATTCTAGTGATGGCATCATCATTACTCTAGTCTGCAGTGTCACATAATCCTTAATAATAAATCATTCTTATATGCTGTTTTTGTTTTCAGGTTCTTTGGTAAATATAACGTTCAAAAAGACAGCATATATGTGTAGTTTATAAATGTGTTTACTGTCACTTTTGTTCAGATTAAACAAGAACAATAGGCAATTAACATTAGATACTTGCTATAAATTGGCGCTAAACTAGATTATTGGCTTTTGAGGCAGTAATCTGTAAGTCCCTAAACTGATTTGATTGGCTGTGAGTCCAGGCTGGTCAGACAGGGCTGATGCTGGCTGTGAGTCATGGCAGAATGGACATGGTGAAGGCTCTGCTCGCTTGCGGTGCGGACGTCAACATCCAGGATGATGAGGGCTCAACCGCGCTGATGTGCGCTAGTGAACACGGCCACGTTGAGATAGTCAAGCTGCTGCTGGCTCAGCTGGGTTGCGATGCCACACTCAGTGATAATGTGAGTGAGCGGAGTCTCGATTTAACGAACATGACATATATTTATGCAATATTTTTTCTCATAGTGGGGTAATGCTGTTGTTATCCGAAAGCAAGTATGGCTAACAAGGGGTTTGCCAATTGTTTGTTTGTTGTTTTGTCTTTAGGATGAGAGCAATGCCTTGTCTATTGCTCTGGAAGCTGGTCATAAGGACATAGCAGTGCTGCTGTATGCCCATATGAACTT
Source organism: Enteromius viviparus (assembly GCA_032353835.1). Lineage (NCBI taxonomy): Eukaryota > Metazoa > Chordata > Actinopteri > Cypriniformes > Cyprinidae > Enteromius > Enteromius viviparus. The sequence goes on from JAUCNO010000795.1 coordinate 6,805,428, forward strand.
CTCCAAAGCTCAATCACCAGTAAGGGATCGCTAGTCACATACACACAGTTTATTCATTTGAACTATTTGTTCATTGCGTTGTGTTGATTGTATTTTTTTTACTGTTTCAGTGGATAATCACAACTTATTTCATAAAAAGTAGAGTTTAGAGTGAGGAGGAGGCTTATTACTAGTAATGGATTTTGCAACGGACTCATGTTTGGCTCAGTTTCCTGTTAATCATATCTTTTATGTCTGTCATTTGTTCACAGGGTACGCCTAGACTCGGGAGGAAGACTTCACCCAGTCCTACAAGGAAAGGGCATGTTTGATAGTAGAGCTTCTAACCCGCCCCGCTTGAGCTGCTATTTTTCAGGTTTTGCCATGCCTACCATTTTCATCAGCTAGACACCAAATCTCCAGCTAAAAGACTGAAAACTTCCTTCAAACCTCACATAATGGATAGTAGGCAATTATACTGAGCACTTTCTTCAAACTTCTCCTGGTTTAAGTCTAGGCTTTTAGATTATAATACAAATGGACTTGCTAGCTAAGAGTCAGCCCCTTAAAGACCTCAAATGTGTACTCACCCTGAATGTATTCAGAAAGTATTCTTCTGCCTGAAATCACCAGCGTATTGTTAGAGCTAGACGTCAACTGGAAAGTGGCTACGGAGTTGCCTTCAGAATATTGTTATTCTCATATAAATGTTTAATTTTATAATATATGGATCTATCTTTATATTCTTCCTCCTTTGAGTGGTCTAAAGCGTAAGTCAACAATATTTCCATCTCGTTTTTTTTTTTTTTAATAATCAATAATTTATAATTCCAAGATGTGGCCAATGTTGCCTGACAAAGAGCTTTATATGTGAACCATGTATATGCTGCCCAATATGTTCAGCCTTTGGGATTTTTCTCCCACCATTAAATCCCCAGCAGAGATGTCCAGTGGTTATTAGAGGTTGAAATAAAATTTCAACATGTTATTTTAAAAATATTTCTAGATTTGGATTAGGTCCTTACTTTTATACTTGCCATTTTATCTATTTAAAGAATCACAGTATTTAGGACATTTCAGATTTACTTTGTAACATGAAGTTATATATGTACCTATTAAAAGTTTTTATCGAAAATAATTGTACTTTGATTGTATATATTGTATGTTTGAGATAAGTGGACGTATAGCTTGGCCTTCATGTAATAAACTTTGTCATAGGTCTAATATGTGTCATGTAGTCACAAACAGAATAACAGATAACTAGTAGCCAGTAACTTGATAATAAAGTACTAAAATGACATGGCTTGTGCCCTTTTTTCTTCTGAACTTCTTCCACTTTCTCTTCAGGTCAATAAGTACAATGTCTCCCTCTACTGGTAATTTAATATATTTTGAGAAGATGGCTTTAACTCTCTTATTAGGCATTGATATTCAGAAAATATTCAGTTGAAATTGTAATTGTTACATTAAATGTACATGTGTTTTGCTATCTTAATTTAATATCAAACTTTAAAACTAATTAAAATTGTTCTTATAAGTTACTGCGAGTCCTTGCAGGTGGAGATCAGCAGGCCTGCGTGAAAATATGATGAGCAGCTGTTCAGTTGTAATAAAGCTGTATTTTAGATGCATGGCCCGTTAACACCTGCTGGTCGACACAGTAATTGCATCATTATGCTACAAAAAGTATTTCTCCACTGGCTGTCGTTTTTGATAATTGGCATTGTGATAATTAGCCTTGTGCTTCTGCGAAACCGTGGAAAGCATTCATTACTGCCTTTTTTTCAGCAAGCAATAGTCGTGAATTCAACATCTGGTTTAACTATAGATAAGATATAGTCCGGCTATTTGTAACCCGCTTCTTGTACAAATAATCTTGAATTTAGTTACATGTTATTTTTTTGCCAAATACTTAATGTAAGCCAAGTCAACGGCGTTTACAAGGTGTTTGGTTTTATTTTTTTGACATGTTCTTTTAGTTAGCTGCTAATATGGCTTAACTCAAAAAAAAAATTAACAAAAGGTTTCTCAGTGGTTTACAGTAGTATCAGATGTACATAAAAACATACTAAAAGTTTATCAAAGTTTGACTTCTTAAAATGACCACTACTCCTTTATATTCCTACTAGACCAGGAATATTGGGGCCTGATACATGTTTTGTTGTTCCATCTGCATTGCTATATATTAAAGCAAATGGTTACAAACATATTGGTTTTACATTATAAGTACAATGTCCCATATATATGTGTGTGTGTGTCTTAAGTTGTTAATAATAGATAAAATGTGGTTACTGTACATTCAGTTATTATAGTTTTATAGTTGTCTTTAATATGACTAATGAATTGTAAATTATGGATAATATTCCCTTACTATATAGATAACCATTAGTTATATGTGTTCATGCATAATTGTTAATCATAACAATTCCTTAACCAGTGCTTAATTGTGAAAAAAAATTTCCCATTAATTAATGCTTAACTAATGCATTATTCTGGCCCCCTATTCTGAAGTGGTACCATCAATAAATTTTTAATAAAAGCTTAATTACTATTAAACTAAACTGGCTTGTAAAATGGAGATAATAATTATATAAATATTTGATGTGTATGTTCGCCGTTATCGACCTTGCCTGACTCTACACGGTTTGTCATAATAAAGTAGTTGTATATGAATCCACACGCCTCAAGCTCTCTCTTGTTACAGAATGATCGGCCAACGAGGATTCAGCAACTTTTCCCAGAGTCAACGGTCAGGTATGGACTCCATGGAACGGCTCATTTCATTTAAATAGAATCAGCTGTCTGTTGAGGAATACGTGCATCAGTTCAACGATCTACTCACTCAGGTCCCGTATGATGAAAATTTTTTAAAACTGTATTTCGCTGTGGACGGAAGGAACCCGTGCAATCCGAGCTACCTGAGACTATTCCCCTATCTGCGGTGCTTCCTATGATGGCGTTTTGCTATTCTCAGTGTGTGAGCCGCACACCGCACCCCAGAGGCCTCCTCCGCCCAGAAATCTGCTCCTTAAGCCTCATCAACCCTCAAGTGTACTCCAGAGGTGTCGTCTGTTCAAGGCTTCCTCTTTGAACTCCTCTGTGATCCTGATTCACCGTGGCCCGATCCACAAGAGCCCGTCTGTGATCCGGATTCCCCTTAGGTTCCGCCAGACTGCACGATTTCCAGAGACGTTGGTTCCAGCCGTAGAGTCTCTGGAGTTTTCTCTGGTGGCTGCACCACTCTCAGAGGTATCAATGGATTCCACAGAGGGTATGGTGGTTAAGCTGGCAATTGCACAGCCACCTGAGGTGTCCAATTCACCCGTGGAGACTCGGGAGGTTCTGCCAGTGGCTTCACAAACCCCTAACCTGTCTGTGATTATACTTGACATTCCCCTGAGACCTGTACCTTACCTAAGTATGGCCAAGGAGGCCGTGAAACCTTCGTCCAGCCCCAAATCTGCCATGGAGGCCATCCTCGAACTCTCGTTCTGCCCTGAACTGGCCACTGGGGCAGGTAAACTCTCACCCTACCCTGAACCAACCACAGAGATCATTAAACTATTGTCCCGCTCTGAACCGGCCATGGAGGCCATTAAACGTTAACATTTAAGATTAAAATGACGCCTTTTCTAATGGTCAAACTTTGGTAAACTTTTAGTATGTTAAGGACACCTAATACTACAAAAAACCGCAGAGAAACCTTTCGTTAGAATTTTTTTAGGGTTAGGTGTTTTTATTCCATACATGCAGAAGCCTATTTATGTAGCCCATGCGTAGCCTCGGTTTAGCTCGTAGTCAAAACAGTTTCACTGTCATTTTTGTTCAGGCAGCGCTTGAAATGGTTGATGTCCCATCATTTTCGCAGTGACAATAATATAATCAAAGATAACCATTCATGACATGGTCTATATGTGTTTTAGCTTTTTAGCCACATCTTTTGGCTACAGCCCTATACAAGATCAGCGATGACCATGGAGAAAATAGCCTTAAAATTGTTTTAATGTAACATTTGCCCAAGCAAATATTGTTATCAAATGCATGTGTAAGACTGAAACATTTACATAGCATCATTTTATATTTTATTCAATTATTCTACAGAATTATTAAATATAGCATTATGTGTGTGTATGTATGTATGTATGTGTATATATATATATATATATATATATATATATATATATATATATGTATGTATGTATGTATGTATGTATGTATGTATGTATGTATGTATGTGTGTGTGTGTGTATATGGACACAGTAATAAAGTATGTTTGAAAATATATTAAAATAGAGAAGTTATTTTAAATCAAAATAGTGCTGTTTTTTTGTAACAGCATTTTTAACCAAATAAGTGCAGTAAAAAACACATTTAAAAAAGAAAACAAAAAAAAACCATTCAATTATTTAAAAGATGTAATCTGTAATGTTATATGTATTTTATATCAATTAAATGTTTTTAAAAACATCTGTTTATATTATTTGTTTCAGAGGATTTTAAAGAAGGCCGTATTTTTTTGTTAAAGCACTTGTTTTTAAAACCTGTTTTTATTTAATCTTTCATTTTTAGGTGGTCCTCTTTTCTGTTTCTTTGCTGACATCATTTCTGTTGGATGTGGCTTCTTGTTTTTATTAATTGGTTTTACCAGTGTTAAGCTGTGACATTTAAGTCAACAAATGAAATGATTAGATCAGCCTTCTCTATAAACCTCTTATGCATTTGCTTTTGATGCATTTAATTTTAGGTACGTAGTATTATAGAAAATGACTAATGACCAATTTTATTGAGTTGTTTCAACTAATTTTGACAATGTTCATTCCATTTCCTGAAACTTTTCACACATTCTGTTGAACCCATTCAAATGGACAGAAATTTCCATATGAAATGTTTGCACATTAAAAAATAATTACAACTTCACGTTGTGTCAGTCACATTTAAACACTGCCTCAGAAACTTTCATCCGTCATAAAAATTCAGATCAGGTTTGATTTTCTGCATTTTCACATTCGTAGCAAGCATTTTAATAGGAAAGGATGATAAATACAAGAAACGCATATAAATATTTCTGGCTCAATTCTGTTCACCCAAAAATGAAAATTCTGTCATTAATTACTCACCCTTGTGTTGTTCCAAACCCATAAGACCTTTCTTCATCTTCTGAACACAAATTAAGATATTTTTGATGATATCAGTTAGCCGTCAGACCCTCCATAGACAGCAACACAACTGGGAATGATCCAGATTCAGAAACATTGCTAAAACAGTTCATGTGACATCAGTGGCTCAACTTCACTTTTGTGATGCTAGGAGAAGTTTTTTTGTGCCAAGAAAACAAAGATAACTTAATATACTTCAACCATTTTTCGGCCATTTTAGAGTATCACATATGCACGCTTTACAGTTTTTCTCGATTGCTAAAACACTATAACCAAGCTTTTAAACTAAAATTTCAAAACCATAACGCTATTTTTC
>JAUCNO010000795.1:6810978-6851935 GCA_032353835.1 Enteromius viviparus
ATGTATATATATATATATATATATATATATATATATATATGTGTATGTATGTATGTATATATGTATGTATGTATGTGTATATATATATGCCAAAATAAATCACTTGCATTTGATAATGTATGATTCAAGCTGTTATATGCACCTTCAAAGTACTTTTAGATAGCTAAGCCTGAATAAACTAGGCCTATACAAAATATTTACTATAAAATACTTATCTTACTTTTTAATATGCAAATAATTACATTATGGACTTTTTTCTTTGGTTACTTTGATACCTAAATGCTAGCAACTACTAAAGCCCATATAAAATCTGTCACTTATTACAAAAACTTATTTCAAAATGTAAACACCCTTTATGCTCGCAGTTTGTTTTGTGTTTTATGAAGCATGATTCATGAGACAGCTTGGCCGTCACTTGGCCTCAGTGGAAGAAACTGAACATCATCTCCCACGCGCGCTGGAATGCACAGGTTTCTCGCGCCAAACTTAAGTATCAAACCTCAGACCTCTGTCCTCCCTTTATAAGCGCTAAACGATTGGCCGGACTGACTTATTTTAAGAAGGAGCAGCATCATCTTCACCTGCCGGCATGAGCGAGGAAGAGCAGAATAATGGCTCGCTGTCTGTCAGAAAACCGTCTCGCATGCCGAAGTGCTCTCGCTGTAGGAACCACGGCTTCGTGTCGCCGCTGAAGGGCCACAAACGCTTCTGCAACTGGAGAGACTGCCAGTGTCAGAAGTGCAGACTGATCGCTGAACGACAGCGGGTCATGGCAGCCCAGGTAACGTTACGCTAGCCATCCCCGACGGGATGCTAGTTCAACTAGTTATTTTGTTTATTTATTTATTCAACGTTCATTGGATCTCCCACTCTCTTGTGCTTTAATTTAACTGTTTAACTTAGGTGTTTATAAATATAACTTAGGTGAACATACTCCATAGGATATGTCTCGCCTTCCCTCTTGTTTTTAAATTCACTGCTAACGTTACTTAAAAGACTGACGAGTTTACATATAATTAGATAGTTTGCTACAATAATAATGATAAATTGTTTACAATCACAGCAACGTTTTGTAGCTAGTTACATTGTTTTATAGCTAGCTGCAGTTTGGCGCCTTAGCGAGATTTAATTTTTTTATTAAGAAATAAAGCGGACGGTAGAAAAGCCTCCGTTTTATTTACTTTTAGGTAATTTGGGTGTAATCACATTTTAATTAAAATGCCTCGTGATACTTCTATTACGTAGAGAGTGAAGTGGCTCGGGCGTTTCAGGCCTTAAGGTGATTTTTGTCATGGTAGGTGGCGTTACGGAGGCAGCAGGCCCAGGAGGAAGAGCTGGGTATTTGCAGTCCGGTTAACATGTCCGGTTCAGACACTCTCGTGAAAAACGAGGCCGTCGGTGATAACTTGTTTACCATCATCTCAGAACCGCCATCACCCACCGCCAGCAGTGCTACCGCATCTCCCACCAACATAGGTAAGTAAACCGCCCTCATTTCATTATAAAACAAAATTGACTTAAAAAATACAGTTACACAAATACGTGTTTTTTCCCCAGAACTTAATGTTTATAGTGTATTTGTTTCAAATAAATGGCTAAAACATTATTTTGGAAATTAATGTATGCAGAAATTTCCCACAGCAGTTATTGTAATAGCTGTTGGGTAAAAAGTCGGGTCACTAAAACATGACTGAGATATATATTTTGGCAAAAGTCAATAATTTTTTAAGATTGATTGAGATTTTAACTGTATTCTTTCATGAATGTCAGCTTGGGGCAACTGTCACAGGTTACAGCTGTCACAATTTTGCATACGACTTGCGGAATCAGTAAAATTCTAATTCAACAAAACAATTTCACTCCAGCGTATATACTATTCAGCTGGTTACATTTTTATGAATTCAATTATTTAGTTAAAAAACATGCGGTTATTTTTTATTTGTATTTTTTTTAATGATACCAAAACAAACTGCACATTTTACAGATTCCTCAAGGTGTATGTAAACTTTTGACCAGAGCTCATGTTGTTATTTTATGGAATGTATTGTATGCAATTGTTCAATATCTATTTGCATAATAATTGCTTTCAGACATTGTTTAATAATTTTGTTTAACTTAAAATCCAAAAAGCCAATAAATTTAATTACAGATATGTTGTGTAATATGGCTTTTATCTGCTTTAGAATGAAGTAATGTTACAGCAGGTTAACACTTACTGTGACAATTCATTTTATTTTAAAATTTTAAAAAGTTTAAAATTATGTTATCGTAAATGCCTTAAAATAAAAATAAAAAAGCACTTCAGCTTATTGTGGAATGAATAAGCTCTTCTTTTTTTACTGTGTGCAATGTCCTCGCATTCCTCAGAAGATGTTTCTGTGGCCTTCATTATTTGTCCATCAATTTACACTCTCTTTTATTAAAATAATGCCTAGGTTCAACTCATTATGGGAAATTTCTGTGAATAAGGTCTTTGTTGCTTGACCATGAGAAAATGAGGAGATAAGCACCTCTTCTTGACCCCCTGAACTGTTCGTGACTGTGTGAGTGGAAGAGAAAAAAAACTAAAGGATCTGTGACCATGGACATCTTGTACCCATCCCATGATTTTCCATTCTGCCGCCCTACTCAGAACACAGTACAGTCAGTGAGGTGCACCTCCAGTCTCATATGAGGGGAGGAGAGGCTCTCAGCATAGATGGCCATTGTGTCATGCCAGACAATACCCACAAAGTGCTGTTGTTCAATGAACACGAGAGACATCATGTTCCTAGTCCTCCGATAGCAGAGAGGAAGGAGTTTGGATATCAGACAGGTCAAGGCTACATATGCTCTGTAATTGTTCTTCGCTGCTGACAGATTAAACAGGAGTTACTGGAGGCTTTCAGTGATTGTCGTCAGAAATAAAGTGACACATGACATAACATACATGCTTGAGCCATCTGTAATAGACAAAGTAATTTCTTATATTACTGTGAATCTGTCATCACGTTCACTTGAAGCATTAAAGCATTTTGCGTTTGTTGGCAATATGCAGTACATATTTTTTGAATATCTTCCAAACATACAGTAGATGAGGTTTGTTAATATTAAATGAGAAACTGAACAATTTTTTTAGTTAATGCTTAAATGTGTTGCATTGAAAACACAGAAATGCTGAAGAACAACGTCTGGGCTACAGCAAAAGTTGTTTTCATATTCTAGTGTGTGGTTTTTTTTTTTGTCTCATATTTCTAGAGAAGTTAATATAAGCTATATAAATTATATAAAGATATATTTTTGCACATTGTATTAAATAGCTCTTTTCATTTCAGGCCATAAGGCAGATGAGCTTGCCAGAGAAGAGGCCTCATTTTGACCAATTGTCTGCTGTTTCAGGGAGCTGCTCCATGCTTGCTGTAAGTCCTGCAGCGACCAGCAGAGGGCACACTGAGGGCACGTCTGACCTGATGGTGGATGCCTCCTATTATAACCTCTACCAGCCCACACCATACTCATCCTACTATAGCAACCTGTACAACTACCAGCAATATCAGGTGAATGGACATGCTCCTTGTGTCAAGTTCAATTAAGCAGCCCATTTAATAATAGTGCTATCAAAAAATTAATTGTGATTAATTGCAGTCAAAATAAAAGTTATATATATTATTCATATATAGTTATGTATACATACAGCATATATTTAGAAAACATTTACATGTATATATTTATATTCATATAAATTTTAACATGCATAAATATTTTTAGTATATATAAACGTAATATTTTTCTTAAATATATACATGCACGTGTTTGTTATTCATAATAAATATACTCATTATACACATATTTTGTAAAGTAACACTTTTATTTTGGATGCGATTAATTGTGATTAATTAACAGCACTAAATTAATTATAATACAAATTATTATTATTATTATTATTACTATAATAATAATAGTAATAAACCTGATATTTGATACACAGTCTCTTATGAATGCATAACTTCAGACACCTTTACTGTGCATGTAAATATGTAGCCAGAAATGTCTTAATGTGTTGCATTACTTCAATAAATAATTTTTAGTAGCATAATTATGCACTATAAATAGCATTGCTTCTCTCCTGTTAAAAATTACATTGATCTTATAGTTCTGGCTTTACATTTGGTAAAACATGTAGTTCATAATGTTTTATAATTATATGATGTTTATATTATTTCTAACACATTAGCTGTAAAAAGAGCTGTGTAATAGTAATCGTAAAAGTAACGGGAACTGTTCATAACAAAGATTTAAACTTCCGAAAACGATTTACATTTATTTTGGATTAATCTACTGACCCCAAACTCAGCCCCTTTCTATATAGTGACTTCAAACCAACCTTTCAGACATACAGTACCTCACACTAGCACTCCAGCAAACATCCGTGTGAACACCAGCATGGTGCACACACCTCCACACTCACCCAGTCTGCATCCCATGTAGCCCAGGCCACGGTAATAAGGTGATTAAGTGTGTTTCAGCCGTGTTGATAGGGGCCGCTGTCATTGGACCCGTCTGGCTTGTTGAAGTTGGCAGGCCTTAGTGAGCTTCTGTCCTCGGTGTACAGTGATAATACCTGTGCCATCGTTCCAAGCCACTGGCCAAACACAGCAGGAAGGTGTGGGGCTTTCATGCACGCCTCACCTCTTACACGCTGTTTACATTTCCCCGCTCCCCCCAGCTGGAACCGCAACTAATTCTGTCATTGGAGGTTTTTTAAACCCTTATTCTTGTTGTATAGCTAGCTAACTATCACAAGAAGACTTATATATCAAAGACTAAATAGTCGCTTCTTTTAATTAGCTTGACTGTGATTGCTTTATAATATCAGCTTGATATGTTTTTGTTGGTTTAAAATGATATAAAATCTTACTGCTCAGGCATTGACACTCACACTTTTGGGGGTAAAATATTATTTTAAAAGTAGCTTACAGTAGTAGCGTTTATGAAGTGTGTGATATAAAATATTGCTATTACCATTCAAAAGCTTGGGGTCAGTAAGAATTTGAAAACGAAAAATAGTTTAAGCAAAGAGTATAGTTTATCAAAAAGGGCAGTAAAGGCACCTAATATTACAGAAGGTTTCTGTTTAAAATGAATGCAGTTCTTTAGAGCTTTTTATTTATAAAAATATATTTTTAAAACATTGAGAATAATATGAAATGTTAGCATATTAGGATGATTCTCATCAAGTTTACAATGAAGACTGGTGAAAATGTTGCTTTGCCATTGCTGAGAGCAAACTAATTACTCAATTGCAATACATTTTAAAATGGAAAATCTTTATTTTAAATGATAGTAATATTTCTAATTATTACAGTTTTGATTACATAAATCCATTCTTTGTGAGCATATACATTGAAATGTTGTACTGTTAAAGGAAATCTGGTCTTTTGTGCCAAAAATGTATGTGGTCAGTGTAAGAATAAGTGTGTAGTGGGTAGGGGTTTCAGTTTGTAAACATATTTTAACTGTGTAATGTGTAATCAGATGCACTGTACTGCAAAGCAATAATCAGTTTCTGTCAGATGCAAACCATGCAATTCTGAGTCCAGGCACATGAATCTGTCCTGGCAGCAGCTCTACGCTGGGGATGTTGTCTGAATCAGACCGTGCTGCACAAGTTTGAAGATGACTGTTAGAAGATATCAAACTGGACAGCATGAAATTGAGGGCATCCTCAAAGTCATGGCCCGTTCAACTTTGATATACCATCAGCACATTGCAACAGTTTTACAAGCCTTTATTAATCAGCCATCACCCACTGACAATTGAAAGAGTCTTCATACCATGACATAATATGATTTTCATATGGAGATCATCCTGTGTATATGGACTCTGATTTATATCATCTTATTTAATAAGTATCCTTATTGTATCAAATCGGATCTACTCAAGTGTAACGTAAATTAAGTCTATATTTCTCCTGGGAGTTGTTCCTGAGTGTAAAGTCAGTGATGGGGCCATATTTTAGCATATTTGTGCAGTTGGGTCCCTGATGGCGACATACTGCTCCAGGGTCACCGCCTCCATCTTTTTAGTGTGTCCCAGGGTTTGAATTGCAAAGGTTAATGATATTGCTTCTATGAAGATACAGCTCTGTAGAGGGGGAGTAAGTTTAATTCTGGCTCTCCCATTGTCAGAATTTCACTATTTGGAAGATGAATGTAGAAAATAAAATATGATTGATTTATTTTATTTTTTTGCTGTTTTGTTGTAAACAGTTGTTTTATTTTATTGTTAGTTTATTACTATTGTTATAGTTAATTAAAAATACATAAAGTTTGTACAGATATAAAGTTGAACACAGCTTTTATTTTCTAAATATTTCTCATTTCTGAATGAAACTTCAGCTAGTTTATTTTACATGTGTTTACTATTATAATAACGTTGTATGTTACGTGTACTTACAATTATAATAACAATTAATTATGCGTAATTACATGCAAGTTACTCTAAACTCTAATCATAAAGTAAGTATATGTAGTTCATTAATATTCATAAATTCTGAAATGGATAATTACTTTGGGGAAAAAAACAAGATTTGTGTAGGAACGATAAACTTGTAAGAAGGAGGCGTTATTGTGATTTAGGTTGCATCACTTCTATTTTATATTTTCATCAGGATGTTTTTTATTGCAGAAACTTTACAGTTGGTAATGCAGTTGTTTGTAGGACATTATCACGGTGGCCCAGTAGTGCACAACACAACGCAATTTAAAATGCAAACATAAGCTCACAGCACAACGGAAATGCTCCCAACCACTAGGGGGCAGTTGGTCTGCGGAAAAGCTTTTTGTGTGAGGTAATCGAAGGCACTGTTGGTAGTAAAACTTAGTTTTTAGGACCCACAAAATGGACAACAGATAAAAATGAAATGATGTCAAGCAGTGGTTTTAATGTAAGCATTAAAACTATCAAAACAGGTACAGACCGCCCGCGAAAACTTGTGACATGCGCACAATAGCTGTTTCTGCAGACCAACTGCCCCCTAGTGGTCGGTAGCATTTCGTTTGTGTTGTGGCTTAATGTTGTTGTGTTGTGAGCTTATGCTTGCTTTTTAAATTGTGTTGTGCACTACTGGGCCACCGTACATTATGTTGTATTCTATCTTATGTTTACAAAATCATAACTTGTTCCATGAAACTTTCCATCATGGCTTCTTCTCTTTATTAGGGTTCATTTGATAAGGAAGTAATAATGTGAGGAGCTCATCTGGCTTTTATCTTAGTGTGTCCATCTCCCGCCCTCTCCCACCTCTAGTGAGTGGGGCTCCGCTGCACTGCAGGTGGAGAATGAAAATATGAGGGTTGCGTAGAGGATCCAGACAGCTGATGGTGCCAGATAAGAGCTCACTCAGGGAGGTAAAGGACTCCAGCCAGCCCTTTTTAATGAGGCAGCTCTGGATCCAACACAGCAGAGTGTGTTCCCACAGTGCTAGCAGGCCTGGTCATTTCTGTGGGCAGTTTTTTATTACACCAATTGGAAATCACAATGCACTTTTCAGCTGAAGCTGTGCAAGCTCTATGCAGTGTTGCCAGATTTTGCCTAGATTTGTTCATACCTGAGATAAAGATCGGAATCACAAGGAATGACGTTGAATGATGCATGAATTTTATTCCACATGGACTTATTTTGATATAAGTGATATGGTAGGATACGAGTGGCATAGAAAAGGCAGGAAATAGTTGAGTAGCATAGCAAACATTTGGGCACATATTCAGTTTGTCTCTTGCTTGTTGTGACACATGCTTTTTTCCCACCTCGTTTTATTTCATGTGCGCATTGGTGGGGGTAGTGTTGAAAAAAATTCAGTTCAATTTGTATTATATTTGTCATAGGCAATACAAGAGGCTGACATTGTTTAAATAACAGTTTATAAACCTGTCAAGAGTTGATGAGCTGGACAGTAAATGGTGACATATTACTGGCTGACAGAAATCAAATTCCATAAAAGTGAAATTGAAAACACCCTAAGGCCTCTGTGCTGTCAAGTAGACAGCTTATTTTAAAGTTCTCGCAGTTGTTTGTTGCAGTTTATTTTGAAAAAGAAGGAAAAAAAAAAACAATCTAGGCAGGAGGTCAACCATAACACATACTGGCCATTTTTTCTCTTTCTTGGATTCTTTCTTGGAGTAGACTTCATGATATAGAGAATGTATAGATTTTTTTACTGAAGCTCTGAAACCTGAAACAATGCTTCATGCAGTGTGCATATAGAACTCAAGTCCTGGTTAAGGAGTGTCACTGTTGAGGTACCATGCACCTTGTGTCCAGTTATATATAAATTAATAACATTTAGAAAGAAATATAGCATCTGTCATAAAGAATCTTCAGCCATTCGAACTTTAACTGGACCAACATTTTAAAAACTGAAAGAGTCAGTGCATCCTTACATAATTTTGAATTTTTACTTCAGTAGTGTACTTTATTTTTTACTGAAGAAGCAAAGTAAACTGTTTTGCAAAATCCTTGTTGCGTTTATATTGCTCAGCCTTCATCACTTCATTGATTTTTGCAACTTAATCTAAATTGTTTTTTTTTATTATTTTATAGAGAAGTACAAAATAAATGAGCTGTATTAACACTTGCGGTATGCGGAGCTTTGCATATTGACACGTTTTACAAATTTGAAAATAAATGTGCGAATGTCTGCACCTGCAACTATCAAACTGTTTTTTCTTTTTGATTCTTGACTGTTATGATGAGATTCTTTGTGTTGAGTTAACTTGACTTTTTTTTTTTTTTTTTTTATCCATTTCTCCAAAATCATATCACTTTGAATCAGATGCCCAGTGGAAATGGTCGTCATAGCATGTCCCCCCAGTACCGAACACACTCCTACTATTCCTCTTACCTGAGTCAGGGGCTCGGCACAACTGCATGTATGCCACTCAGCACCTGCCCTGAACCCAAAGCAGCAGGTCAGTCCCGCACACACACACACACACACACTCTTAGGGCCATAAACTTTTATCCAGAGATTATCAACAGTGTGAACAAGTACATCTGAGGGAGGTTCATACTCTGAGTCAAGGGCGCTGTAAAATTTATAAAAATAAATAAATTCAAAGGTAAAACTTTTATGAGAGTGATTTGTTCTGGTGACTTCAGATTTAAAGAGACAAGGACCATGTGCTAAGCGCTCCAGTCTTAGAACATAGAAATCATAAATGGTATTTTGAGAAGTTTCCTGTGCCTTTCATTTTGTACAGCTATACAGTTTGAAATGACACAGTCTAAAATTATTTATAAATTTTAGAAACCGTACATGTATATGGCTTGGTGTGCACCTTTTTGAACAAATTTGGAGTGTTGAAGGACATTTTAGTATGATTTTTGTCTTTCTGTGATCCACCATTCCCGTATAACTCCAATCTTGCCACCTGCCCTGGCTGTTAACGGTTTTTACATGCTGATTTCCAGTGGTTTCAACATGAGGGTGTCTGTCACCCCCACTATCACTGCAGGGGGTGTTATGTTCCATTACACGCAAAAGACTCCAAGCTGGGTGGTCCCATCTCCAAAACAAATTTACTGTGAGCCCAGTGAGGAGTTTGTGGTCTATTATTTGTTTTGTGTAGTTTTAAACAGAACCCTAATGCAGGATTTTTAGGGTTTGGGGATCCACTAAGGGACTCCGAGTTATGATTTTATGTCAAAGTTTATGTTTTATGATATAAAAAAAATATTATTAATTGAATATGTACAGAATGTAGTGGTGTAAACAAATTAAATTGAAGAAAAAAAAGATGTTAAATGAGTCGTGGCACAATTGGGGGTCGTAGTTTACATAAATGTATGTGTTCAGTCTTAAGAAAAGTTTATGTAGTATTTCCTTTCCATTATGAATATTAAAGAAGTGTTAAAAAGCACAACTGCTTTGTTTACAGCGGCAAACAAGAACACGATTTCATCTCTCCCTGGACAGTCCATTATTGACCCGTGTGTACGTCGATAATGGCCAATGACTCTGTTGGGAGAGAAGAAATTTGTGAATAAAGTCATTGATTTTTTTTTATTGCACACAAAAAGTATTCTCATAACTTTGTAAAATTATGGTTGAACAACTGATGTCACATGGATTATTTTAATGGTGTACTTACTGTGTTTCTGAGTCTTCCCCGTTGCTGTCTGTGCAGGACCAGAAAGCTCTTATTTCATCAAAATTATCTTGATTTGCATTCAGATGAACAAAGGTACTCTTCACATAAGAGTGAGTAATTCATGACAGAACTTTAATTTTTGGGTGAGCTAACCATTTAAATCAAAAGCTGCTCATGTGGCATGTATGCAACATTTTTGTTAGGATCATAATTAAAATGCATATCCTGTAATTTTAACCATTTTTTTTTTTTCATTTTACTTTCTATCCAGTTAGCTAATCTGCATATACAATTGTATATACTGAATTATGCAGTTTGTATTAAAGGAAGTTTTGTCTTTTCAGGTTTTTAATAAATCTAATAAGTAGGAATAAAAGATTTGTTTACTTAATGCAAATTAATTACATTCCAGATAATATTTTAAGTTAAATGATATCATTAAAGCCACTTATGTCATTGCCCAAGCAACATCTATTGTCTTTATCCCACTTTTATTTTTTCACACAGTAAATAAGCATGTATAATGTGTGTAGCTAGATGTCTTTATATTTCTTGAAGTGAGTCTCCCAGAAAAGGATCATCTTATATATTTGGAAACCTTAAAGAATCTTTAGTCAGCATAAACAGACATTTATTTATTTATTTTAGTCAATGAAACTGGGCTAATAATTTTTAACATCCTGGTCCAGTCCTTTGGTTAGTGAAGATGGCCGGATGGGACAGTTTGATTCTTTACATCTCGTGGTGTGTTTGTGTGTGTATATATATATATATATAATTTATGTGTTTTTTTTTTTCGTGCCATTTAACAGCTTTTATAGTCAGACTTGATCAGCTGCCACACTCTGGATTTCGTTCCCATGATTATTGTGTTAGGAGATATGTAAAAAGTAGCAGCTCGGTAGATGACGTCATTTAAGTTTCATTCTTTTTGAAGTAACATTGCTGTGAGATACAGTGTTGTTTTTAGATAACTTGTCTCTAGAGTCCTCTTTACTCTATCCGTGCCTCCAGTGCTTGTGCGGCATGTATTTATTTTCCCTAGCGCTGGGGTAATCAGTTGGCCAAATATGAGGCCAAATAACCTTCAGGAGTGCGACGCTGTCCTTTCTGAGCGGCCCCCACAGCTGTCTCTGGAAAATTGCCTCTGGGGTTAGTGAGCGGGAACAAGTTAAGATTTACAAACAATGATGAAGCTTGTCATGCGTCTTTCTCCATCCGTCACGAGCGGCGGCCTGCCGGGGCGTCGAAGTGTTCTTCATAAAGCTCAGCTCGCTGTGAAATACGCCCCTGTGCGCTCTTTACTGCTGGGAGCTCGTCAGCAGCGCTCCGCCATAAATTGCCTGGGCCGGAGGTGACACTGCACTCCATCACCCGCCAGGGCAGCCTTACCTCTGCCTGCATCCGCCCCCACCCGCAGCAGCCGCCCAGCCAGTGAGATGATGTGCCCGCTGTGAGTTATGTAGGAATTTCAGTGTTATACGAGACAGTCTATGGGTTTTACCATTTTCTCTCGTGCTCTGTTTTTTTCTTTTTGCCGTTGTTTATTGTTGGAGGATTTAAAGTTAGTTTTGTTTGCAGACTGGGCAAAGTTTACAGCTGTAGAGAGAGTAGACAGGGGCTTTTCGTTTGCAAGCAAACCATATTTAAAGATAGTATGTGGCTTCCAGATTAAATTGTAGAAACATTGTTTTGTAGTGCAAAGATTTATCGAAAAGTAACACATTGCATGCTTTAATTACGCTTTTATGTAACACTTTATTTTAAGCTGCTACACATTACATGCATTTATACGTACTATGTGCTATAATAACATGCATAATGCAACTAACCCCTAAACAAAACCCTAATCCAAACCCTAACCACACCGTAAGTGCATGTAGTAAGTTAATATTCCTCAATAATAATAATAATTTACTTTGTTACAATCTAATTACACAAATAGAAATAGGGTTAAGTGTTTTAATTTTTTTGGATATGGTACTATGGGTAATATAGTGTTTTATTTTGCTTGTACAAAGCTAAGGCTTTGCTGTTCTGAAATACCTTGTAGAATCAGTACTTTTTTTGTTTGAAGAACTCGTTTTTTGTTGCTGTCAGTCAGTAACGCTTTAATTTGAATACAAATATTTATTTGTCGTAACTGATTACACATTCAGGTCACATCGATACTTGTGGAAATCATATTTAATGTGCTTGTGACACATATTGATCAGTCCGATGCTGTTTACAAACCACAAATTTAATGCATGTAATTCTTCTCAGTCAGAATGTGATAGTGGTTTCAGAAGTGGCAGACCCCTCATAAAAAGTTCCAGGAAAACAAAATCTCACTGAAGCCATCAAAGAGCCCATTCATTCTCTTTCAGTGCAGAATAACAAAGGGCAATAATGATTCTCTGTGAGTTTCAAGCACAATTGAGAAGTAGAGCTTGAGCAGGAAGAGGTGTAACGTCTCATCTGACAGAGAAGCCGTGGAGCTTTTTTAACATTTAATCCGTCCTGTTTGCATTATTCATCTTTAGAACATGCACAAAACTCCAGCACAGCCTGTGCCCTCTGGGTTAAGTGCTGTTACATGTGTCCCTTTATTTGTTTGTTACACAGTTTCCCTAACCTGGATATAGGGTTATAGGAAGGGCAAGAGTTCATAAGAAGCTGCATGCACTAAATTTGTTGCTGATTTTAAAGGAAAGATGTATGATGTTAATTTTGATGTTGTGCTCTTCATATTTATCTGCTGACAATTGCCCGTTTTTCACTACCTATTAACACACAAAAAATCAATTGCTAGCCTTTGTAATCTTGACGATCAGTATGTTAGTGGTAGTGTTGACAAAGATGGCTAATGCGCCACATAATGCATTACAAATTATTTGTAAGGAATCTGTAAAGCCTGATGTGTGTCATTCAAGTAAATCATAGGGCGAAACAGTGGCCTGCAGGCAAAATCTCTGGCTGGAGTGTTATTTAACCGCACAGTCAGTAACTCTTCTATGTCATGCTGTCTTCTCTTCTCCAGTGCTGATGCTAAATGCTCAGTCTTTTCTTTCTATGGATTGGTTAAATACCGGTGTAATTGGCTGCTCCAGGCTCAAGCACTGTTGTAATGTGTTGTACAACATTTTCATTAACACTTGCCCGAGGCACTGAGGAGATAAAATGGGTAATGACTGCTGCTAAAGGTTCTGCTCTCTTTAGCACACGGTCCTCCTCAAGAGACTGTCTGTATGAAAGAAAACCTACAATCTTTTTGGATGACATTCAGCAAAGATGCATTAGCTTGATTAAGATAGAGAGTATAGTGATGCAAAAGATTTATATTTCAAATAAGTGCTGTTTTAAGTGTTCTTTTTACCAAAGTGTCCTACATGGTTTTCACATTGCTATTTAATTGTAGAAATAGCTTACAATTGGAAATAACTCACTTTTTGGCTTATTTTCTTGGTCTTTTAGAAGTTATTTGATGTTTTTATCATCACTTGATGAAAACATGCTTTCATAGTTGCTATGGAGAGCTTTATTTTATGATAATCTTTAATTTAATTGCTACTGGTTTCAGTAACACTTTAGTACAAGGACCAATTCTTGCTATTAATTAGTTGCTTATTATCATGCCTAGCATCTCGGCTGTTTATTAGTACTTGGAAATAAAAATACCTAAACCATAATTAATGGTTTGTTAATAGCAAGAATTGGACATAAAATAAAGTGTGACCATGGCACACATAGGATTTAGATTTTTTTTTGTATATTAATAGAAATTGGACATTCATTGTTTAGCAGAATGTTAAGTATGGTCATATGCAGCCTTAACCAAGAGTGTAACATGGTTAATTCAGCTGAATCTATTAAGTCATTTATTTCACCCAGGGGGGGCTGTAGTCTCCCTCAGAGCTGTGCTAACTGATGCTTGCAACGCTTATTCTGCACTTGTCATTATTTTCTCTCCTTTAAAGATAATGACACAGAATCCCTCAAATCATCGATCCTATGTCTCAAGTCATTATGGTATATCCATAATGTTTCGACGGAATGGAGTGCAAGCCAGGAGAGACGGACAGGTCATTTGCAGGGATGGCAAAGCGCTGTATCAGTGCCAGTGATTTAACAGGGAGGAGGGCCTGTCAATTCTCTCAGAGACACTTTGAGACTGGGGACAGATTGGGGAACAATACAGGTCTGGAGGGGCTTATGTGTTTAATTAGCCTCTGACCCTGGCATGATGCCTCCTGTCAGACGTTACAGGCCACTCATGCAGATCTCTAATAATGGGGACTGAAGTGTCCGGTGAACTCACATGTGAGCTGAATTTTCAGCAGCCATAACTCCAGTCTTCGGTGTTACAGGATCTTTCATTAAAGGGATACTCCACCCCAGAATGAAAGTGTTGTCATTAATTAGTTTACCCCCATGTCGTTCCAAACCCACAAAACCTTTGTTCATCCTCAAAACAATTTAAGATGTTTAAAACCTTGAAGCTTGTTACTGTCCCATTGGCTGCCAAGTAAAATACACTGTTAAAGTCTAGAAAAGTTTGAAAGACATCATCTGAATGCTCCATCTGCCATCAGTGGTTCAACCGTAATATTATAAAGCGATAAGAATATTTTTTGTATGGAAATAAAGCAAAAATAATGACTTTATTCAACAATTCACCACCGTAACATCACCCAAGTGCAATTTTGGAAAGCATCTGCTGGACATACATAGTGTATGCATTTCAGCCATGACACATAGATCCACTGTTAGCATCTATTTACGCTGTGATTTGAACACTAAAAGCACATCTGTAAGTAATTAATGACAAAATTTTCATTTTTGGGTCGAGTACCCTTTTAATTATTCTGATACACTGATTTAGTATTATATTAAACAAAACACAATAGTATTAATGTTGAAAACAGTTTGTCTTTTCAGTATTGTTTAATAAAGTTCGCACAAAGAATATACAGTGGGTACAGAAAGTGTTCAGACCCCCTTACATTTTTTACTCTGTTATATTGCAGCCATTTGCACAAAAAAAAGTAAATTTTTTACCTCATTAATGCACACGCAGAATTGTTGAAATTTTTGCAGATTTATTAGAAAAACTGAAATATCACATGGTTGTAAGTATTCAGTCCCTTTGCTGAGATATATTTATTCATATATTTAACTCAGAACCATCTCAAGGATGATCAGAAGAAATGGACAGCACCTATTTGAGTCCAGCTGTGTTTGATTATACTGATTGAACTTAATTAGGAAAGCCATACACATGTCTAAATAAGACCTTACAGCTCACAATGCATGTCAGAGCAAATGACAATCATGAGGTCAAGGGAACTGCCTGAAGAGCTCAGAGACAGAATTGTGGCAAGGTACAGATCTGTTTCTAAGAGCACAGTGCCCTCCAAAATTCTTAAATGGAAGACATTTGGGATGACAATTCAGCTGCAGGGACAGGACGACTGGTTGGATTTGAGGGAAAGATGAATGCGGCCAAGTACAAGGATATCCTGGATGAAAACCTTCCCCAGAGTGCTCAGGACTCATGGCTGTATTAGACCAAAAGGGTGCTTCTACTAAATACTGAGCAAAGGGTCTGAATACTTAGGACCATGTGATATTTCAGTTTTTCTTTTTTAATAAATCTGAAAAAATGTCAATAATTCTGTGTTTTTCTGTCAATTAGGGGTGGCTGTTTGTACACTGAGGAAAAAAAATAACTTAAGTGATTTTAGCATAAATTAGAATTTTGTTTGTGTTTGGTTTGCCATTAAGTGTTAAACATTTCTGCATTCACCTCCCTGGAGTACTTCAAACTCCAGTGCCAATGTGATTATGAGTAAGAGCTCCACTTCGGGAACAACATCCGTCTCTCTGCAGCAGCCACGGCTCTTCACTCTTTGAGGAGTCAGCAGCTGTTTAAAGTGCCGCTTGCTTGCTGTAGGCCTGTGTTTTCTGCGCCATTAAGTCCTGCCACGACTCTAATGATTGAGAGAGACGTGCATGTCGTTCCTTGAGGGAACTCCATCTCCCACCAGCACATCCTCAGCCAAGTCATGTCGTACAGATGTGAGTGTTTGTTTCTGAGGTTGCTTTTATAGCTTTTTGTGCCAACCTGATTTCCTTTGACACCAGAGTATGGTCTGTTGGGTTATTGTGAAAGTCTCTTACCAAATTTGAGCATGAATGAAGCACACCGGGAGTATTCACTCGAGTATTAACTGAAAAACAAACTTTTTGACTAATAACTTTGACTAATAATAAAATGTATTGTTTTATATTTCTTTTAATATTATAATACATTTAAGAGTCCATTTAAGTGACGTTTCAAAACTAGTTTCTGGAGGAGCGTGTACGAATCAATGGCAGCTAGCACTGCATTAACTAATCAATCTCCTCATTTTATCCATTCAATCAGATCCATCTTACCCCCTATAAATAAACCCATTTCCTTCCCTTCCGCATCTCGTCATTTGTGCATGATCTCGCTCTGCCAGGCAAGCCGTCTAAACTCCGATTACTCATCCGAGCTCGATCAAGAGGGACCCAGCTCTCCTCCCGGCTCAGCCAGCCTCCAGGCTGCAGCTCCACTAGAATTCCCACAGGAGCCCACGGCTTCCATTCAAGGACCCAAGTCTACGTGCGCTCCAATCTCTCACCAAAAGCAAAACCCTGCAAAAAGAATCCACGCTACTCATCACACACCGGCTTCCTCCTCCATTCTTCCCATTCTTCCCCGGACGCAGAACCTAGCCAGTGTTGCCAACTTTCAATCACAAAGCCAGCCTGAAACTTGCTAGACTTGCTAAATTTGTATATTTATTACATCACCGCAGCAAATTATTTTACTTTCCTATGGTCACTTGATGAATTTCAATACACCCAAATTTCAATATTGGTTTCATTGAGGAAAAAAAACATTTTATTGACTCCAGTCAGTGTTAATCGCCTGTCTGCTGAATGTCAATACAAATTATATATGAAGTCAGCTGGCGGCGTCTAGCAAGTTTCTAGCTGGCTTTGCGATTGAAAGTTGGCAACACTGGCTTGGTTCTGCGTTCCACCCGAACATTTTCTGTTCAATGAAATATCTAAAATTATTGTTACTTAAAAATATCTAATATCAGCCACAATTTTATCTTAAACATGACTTGCTGGAAAGCTTTTAATGCAAGTAGTTGGATATTGTTTTAATTTTTAAACACCTTTAAACAGGTTATGTAATAGGTTAACAAAAAGAGTAACCTCAGCTGCTGACATGGCATTGAAATCTTAACTGCCTACTTATGGCTAATATCAGCCTATAGCATCTTAACTCTCAGTTTAGACTGATTTTCAAACGGATACAACTGAGTTTTAGACAGATATAGTACAGTACTATTTTTATTTTTAATCACTGTAAGCATGTGTGTATGTGTGCATCTTTATACATGTTCGAACATGTATGTATGCCTGTGTGTGTGTGTGAGCGCCTGTGTGCGTTATCTCTATGCAACTCTGTGTTTATCTAAGTGCAGGCATTATGGACCCTCATGGCCCAGCGCTGGCAGTATATGAGTTGCAGAGGAAAGAGCTTATCCACAATAGATCAACCCTGAATTACCATCTTCTCTCACATCTGGGCTTTTGTTCACTTTTTCCAAACTGCCAGAAATGATTGAGCTTCTTTCACTGTTTCCCCTCCCCTTTTCATGCTCTTTTTTTAAAGCTTCCTTTTGTTAAACTACACAAAGACTGTTTAATAGTTTGGAAATCTAAGATAGTCAGTCGAACAAGGGTGAATAGGGCAAAAGTTCAGATGGGAGAATAAGCTCTCTCTGGGTGTACAGAAGACTAAATCCTATCTTGTTTCAGTACAGTTTTAGATTTGACAGAAGTGTGATTTTTTTTTTTTTTTTTTGGTAATTCTTGTGTTACTGCCAATGTATAAGAAATGTCATTTAGCAACTTTGTGGAGGTTTTATGAATGGTTTTTATTATTGAATATGTGCCGTCCTGAAAAGCTCAAGTTTTAGCTGATTTAAAATAGTCTAAATGGCCAACTCAAAAGCACCAAAATCCCCTCTAAAACCAGCCTGGGAGATGAGCATACTAGATTCGCCTGGTTTTTAAAATTTATTTATTTTTCAGCACAATGGTGTCAAAAGTCATAATACTAAAATAAATATGTACTCTGCTTTACAAGTCAAGATAAATCCAATTACTTGTTTCGTTATTATTTGGTTTTATCTGCATATTTAAAGGCCTGATTTTCTGTATTACAGAGTGTTTACGGCCAATCTGACATTAGTTTATATTAAGTGCTAATGCAATGATAATCAAAGGCAACGAAGCCATGACACAGAACATGTCCGCTTGCCAAACAGCCCCACAGCTGATTTACCGTCCCTACAAACGACCTGTCCACTCACCCGTGAGATCTTGCCTTTAATTACGACATAGATTTCCCCCTGATGAACTCCCTCAGAATTAACACAGGCACGGCTAATTCCAGCCCCTCCTCTTTCCCCCTCACTCCATGTATTATTGTTGTACAGAGAGCGCCGGCGCAGTTTAGCTACACAAACATTAGTATTAACGATTGGCCAGTTTGGAATTGGTGACAAACTGCGGGCGGAGCGCAAAGTTTGTAGCCTGAAACCAATCAGGAAGTTAATGAGGAGAAAAATTACTCCTTTTCTCCAGCACCCCTTAATTACCTCCACGCCAGAGCAGCGCAGAGGAGGAGAGGCAGATGAAAAAGAGGGAGGGCAGGATGGGATGAGAGGCACAGATCCTTTATGCTCCTTTTCTCAGGTTATGAAGGTCAGGAAAGCAGATGAACAGCATTTGCGTGTATCGCCCCTCCTGGCACTCGTAACTTTGATAGACTCGCTGTAATGTATTAGAATCATATGCATATTGAGATGAGCGGCGACCTGGCTCAATGCACAAAGCACCATGCATGTTTATATGGGAACTATAACGTTTGTGCTGCTAGTGTTGCGGTTTTACATTTACATAAAGTCGTTTATCTAAGCAGACGATGGTAATCCAGTATAACCCTATAACTATCCGGGATTATTTAATGCCACCCAGATCATGTTTGTATTTTATATTTGCATTAATATGATGTAGTGTGCGGATCGGGCCGCATTTTTCTGTTTGAGCCCGGCCCGCGTCCGACAGAGCAGTAACCGAACCTGACCCAAGCCCGACAGGCATTAAGATATTTATGTCCGAGCCCGATCTAATTTTTTTTCTCATACTAATGACACATGCACTTTTGTGTGGAAAGCCCGCTTTTATTAAGCAACTGAAGGAAGGCGTTCGTAAACGTCAATAGATGAGAGCATCAGCGCACACAGGGCAAAAAGTGCCGTTTATAACACAGGCGCACATTTGCGCTGATGTGACCAAGCCGACCCGAACCCGAGCGTCCTTTCTAAATATCTATCCGAATCCGGCCAGGCCTGTCGGGTACCGTCGGGTATCCATCCTCTAATATGATGCTGTTTTTCATTGTGCAGACGTCTGGACAGTACAGACTTGTCCTGCACTATTTGCTCAGTAGACATGAGCTCTCTCAGCAGTCTTTTTTGCTTAATATGGGTATCTTCAGCATGAGTGAGTTTCCAAAAGTAGCCAGATTCATTAAAGGCAGCACTGTCTTTATTTTGTTGTCTTGTGGAGAGCTGAGCGCACTGCTCATACAGTTAATTGATGCTGATTGGTTTACCTCATGATGAGAAGTGATTCAACATTACTCTTATTACTCTAACACTGTTCTGTTCAAAGGTTCAGCTTGTTCAGATATTTTTGTTGGCAGAACTGAAAATGGTAACTTTTAAGTTGATGAGCTTTTAAATACAACCGCCCCAACATGTTTAGACACTTACTGTATATTTGCCCTTAAGTTGACTCTAGTTTCCTGTTAAAAGTAAGCACAGGTGTAGTTTCAGATCTATTGTTTATTGTTGTTCAAACCTTACCATTCAGATAGATGCCGCTTGGCTTGATATTTTGTTTCTAATCCAAAGACATCCAAACATTTTTAGATGAGGATTAAGTGTCCAAATACTGGCACCATTGTACTTTGTCATTAAATGTGAAAGGTAAATGTGGATCCAAAACGTTCACGTTACACGCATGCTTGGGGTTTCATGTATCACAGATGCTATAATCAGATTTTGCTCCGCGACGACAAATCTTCGATGATTATCAAAAACGAGTTCACGTGTCATGATCCATCTCATTTCAGTTTTGTCTGATGGAGCTCAAGACTCAGTGTCCATCGTCTCAATGATCAACACTGAGAATAAGCCGGAGTGTGAGAGCAGCTCCGAGTCTGGAACCTACTCCATCGACTCCATCATCGAGGGGCCAACCAACTGAAAAACCCTCACCTGCGTCTCCAAACCAATTCAACTGTTTCTGTATTTTAACAAAATATATATATATACTATGATTCTAAAAGCTACCTTATTGTTCAACAGTTTGCACTTAGTACTGATCATTGTGATGTTTTTCAACTTCTCAAGATTTTCATAGACATGGGTTGTGTTACACCCTTAGTTTCTCAATGATCAGAAAAATAGTTTAAATGTCTGGCTGGGTTTCATACTGTTTGATAGCTACAGTTTGTTTACTTCTATCACCGCAGTTTTTAAAGTTTAGAACGATTAATTTCCACACTTGTGAAAGAAATAGCAGAGCACAACGATTTATTGTCACATATCAGCTGAAGCTCAGTATTGCTGTCATTGGCCTAATGGACAATCTAACTTCTTCCCATGACCTTCAAGATGCAAAGTATATGAGCTCTTCTCCAGCATCTCCATAGTGGCTGTGGGACAGTTGAGTTAGAAGAGATACTATTAAATTATGCTTCAATCTCACAGTGAACGGCTTGTTTATTTATGGCCATCACTAAAGAGCATCATTTCACTTTTGATGATTTGCATCTACCCTGTTCCTTTGTAGGATCCAGCTAATGTTCAGCACTCTTCTCTGCTTTCTTTGTATAGTATGAAGCTGCGCCCTTGATTTTAATGGTGTGGGCACAAATAGTGTCCTCAGGCAAGTCATGAATAAATGGTAAAGGATAAGAGGGACACAAAACTTTCTTTCCTTTTAAGGCTCTGTTTGTTGCAGGCGTATTTGTTATGGCAGCATGTTTAATTAAATACGATGACATTTTTCGCTTCTTGATCTGATAGAAATATGACGTCTCTGTTAAATGCATTTTGGAAATGGTTGTGTAATCAAATTCTTTTCTTGTTTATTACAGTGGAGGGCCATTTAAGATGCTTGCATCTGTATTAATAAGTAGCTAACATTTTTCTAAGAATGAATGTAAAATCTTGTCGGAGTATGCGTACTGTACATTCTAATGTTAAACAGATTTTGTACAATGGTTAGACTAACAGTTCACAGTTTGATTTATTTGTTAATTTGTTTGGTGTAAACATACTGTATTTTGCTCATGATTAAGTGAGATCTTTTTCACTGACACCTTGATGTTACAAATATTTGTACTATTGTTATGAATATAAAACAATACAAAGCTAATTTGCTGTGTGGCTGTGTGTTTATATGGTCTCATGTTCAGTGGTAATAAAATCATTCTTGATGACCGACTTGCACAAAGCATGCCTGTTGAGAGCGCGTCATTTCATCCGAAATGAAAATTACTTGTATTTTTTTTGCTCTGCGCCCTGAAAACATTCATTCGATTCTGCCCCATCTGCTGTAATCAATAACGTGACCATCTTGTTTTTTTTTTTTTTATTATTAAACGCACTTACTCTTAATTTCATCCCCCAGTGGTTTTAGTGAGAAGAATGTGGAGTTACCTATATGGCTTCGGCATTATAAATCACTTCTCGAGAGCAGATTGTACAGCAGTATCGATTGATCCTGATATATCACAGAAATTTACTGTCACTTCTGTTTTCAATTAAAGATACAATCAGTCAGATAATGACTTAATTGGATTTTACAGAAGATTGAGTTTTATTGTCCCGTGCTTTATGGGTTTAGTTAAGGAAGGCCGCTTTATCATAGGCTGTCAGCGCTGGGCTCCGCCGTGTCCTTCTGTTGCTGCTTCGGGTTTGTGTTCCAGCGACAGCCTGAAAAGTGTCTGTGGATTTGTTTTCCTTGAGCTGCTATTGTGCCATCAATCACGCTGGCTGCATGAAAGATAAAGCCGCCCCTGTCCCAAAGTCTCATACTGGAGGTGGTGGTGGGATGGGAACAGGTGCTAGAGCTGCATTTTCTTAAGTCAGGGCTTTTGGATTTAAGAGAGGAAAAGGTCATCATAAAAGTGTTTGATGACTGTATGGTCTGAAACAAGGCCTGGTTTAATCTGTAATAATACATTTATTTGAATTGAATGCATTTTATTTCGAGGGGGTTGTAAAGATAATAAAGAAGATTACTGGACAGTCGGAGTGGAATAGAAATTGCAACATTAATAAAACCTTGGCAGTCAAATTTATGGAGAACATGCAGTTGCTTGTTGTTTTGAAGTACTCAATATTGCATATTTTCCAAAAATCAATGACATATATCACCACACTTGATATATAACCATTCGTTTACATGACTAGAAAAACTGCAACTATAAAAAAAAGTTTTGAATAATTTAAAACGGATTTGGTGAGGTTACATCACTTGCTCATCAATGTATCCTCTGTAGTGAATGGGTGCCGTCAGATTGAGAGTTCAAACAGATTATAAAATATGACTTAAAATAGGATCAATAATAATACTTTATCAGGAGAAATATGCACAGATCAAGCACCATATAAAAGCATAAACAGTTCTAAACAACTTTGAACTCTAATTTTAATGGCACCCATTCACTGCACAGGAATTAAGCAGTTCACAAGTGATAATGTTAAGTTTCCCCATATCTGCGTTGAAAAAAAAAGCATATGTATATCTTGAATGGCCTGAAGGTGAAGGCATTAATAATTATTTTAGGTGAATAATTTTTTTTTTTTTTTTTTTTGCATTTATTCATGCCCAATTTATAACATTGTGATCAAACACCTGTGAATGTATCAGCCTAAATATGAAACCCTTTTTTTCCAGAGAGAAGTTGTAAATTAACATAGTAGCTGTGCAAATAATTAGTAAAAAGTCTGATTGATTGGATATGAATCTGTCAGTCAGTTACTGGCAATGTCTTAGTTATTGTTTCAACTTGTATAGCTTGCACTTATTTGTATAACCCATTAGAGTAGGTTATAGTGACAGACAATTATTTAGTTGTCTGCCTTTGTTGATGTAGAGATGGAGAGGGTGTGGCGAGGAGGTGTGGGTCCTGTCAGAGTCTCAGTGATTTGGGTGCCCTTGGAGGCTCTGTCTATACAAAGAATAACCAGACATTTCACTGGACAGATGTCCCGTCATTACTCACAACATTAAAACTATTGGCTGCCTGTCAGAGAGCCGCAATGAAAGAGCAGCCGATTGGCTCTCAATAGACAGCTCACAGACTCAACATTGAGTCTATTTATAATTACCACTATAAACCTCGATCAAAACTGACAGGAAGTACAAAAAGAGCAATCAAATTAAAGAGCACTGCTGAGTCCAGAAATCAAACTCTATTAGGTTTTCTTTTTTGTATTTTTTTTTATGCGTGTTAGAAAGGTATTCAGTCAAAATTGCATTATATGTACAATAAAGTAAAAATTCTTAAACTGATACGGAGTGTAGAAGTCAGTTAGTGTCTGTAACATATGGTAGCTTTAATTGTTTCCTAAATTGTTAATTATTAGGGAGTACAAGTACAAGGGAGAACCTCCCACACTGAATAGTTTGGTTTGTGTCATTTACTCAGTTTATATTTCTTGGATCTTTTTTAGATCCAAGACATTCATTGACATGTACTGGCTTTATTCTGTCCTTCAGTATAAAACTGCTTTTGAGCTCCACATGAAATCTATAGTGCTGCTAGGAGTGCTTTACTTAACCCTCAGAAAATTGTGATATTAATAACCTTTCACCAATAGAAATTGAATCATGTAAAAACAACAAGAAAAACTCATTTCTATATAGTGATATTAAAACTTTATTACTAGGAGTATTGTTTCTCTCTGTCCAAACATCAGTCTACCCTTCTCTATTCTCTCCCATGTCTGTCAGAAAATGTCCAATTAGGAGTACTTACTAATATTATCTTCCAAATGGATTTAATCTGTAAAACTGTCACGTGGACAGAAAGAAGATACCATAGCCTTATCAATCATATCTTAATCTGATTTTTTTTTTACTGTAGGGCTTTTGCTCTTCACCATATACAATGAATTACCTTTAAAAGAATCAGATATTACTTTGCTGGTTGGTTGGTTTACATTTTATGCTTATTTCGTTTAACATACATGAGACTAAATGCAACAAGCTTATTTGTAAAAGTTGTTAACAAATGAATTGTACTCCTTTTACATTTAAAGGATTTGTGTCTGGTATTCTATGTTCATTTTCATGTCTCCTTATTCTTTATGTACATCGATGTCAATCACATTCAACATAAAAAATGTGCTTTTCATAACAAATATTTTAATCTAATTATACATGAATGTGAATAAGTATATTTAAATATACATATTTTGAGTGAAATAACAATATTTAAAGTTTTATTCATTTCTTCTTTTTTAAATTATTTATTTATTTTATTTTTAAAAGAGAGAAACAATTTTTGTATGTGGCCTGTTCATTTTCTGCAGTCTTGGTGAAAAACATAAATAATTTTATTAGCATTTGTGTTGTCCTCCCACCCACTCCCCTTGCTGTGAATTCCTCTGCCAAACACAGACTGCATGCGGCATTATCGTCACCTTGAAATTTCATCTGCTATTTTCCAATTAAAAGCTTAATAGCCCTGGAAACCGAGTTCATGTGGTGAAGTTTACCGTGGCCCCCAGTTCTCAAAGTTGTGCTGGCGGGATCCCATTACGTGCTTGAATAAACCCATTTAGGAACAGAAACGGGACTCGAGGGTGCCCGGTGTTGAGTTTCACTGGACTTTAAAAGCGATGGGCATCATTTTAAGAAAGGTGTGCTGCGATTTACACCCTAAATCGAGCGCCAAATTGCATTTAAAGTCCTTGTCTGTTTACCGTGTGTTTGTTTAATGCAGCTGACATAGCCCAATTCGTTTGATTCAATTATTTTTTTCATTTGATCCTTTCAGAATTCATTTGGTAGAAGTCCAAATCATATTGCTCAATTAACTCGCTTGCTGCATGTCGGACTATTCAACATTTTTCATGGGAATAAGTTAAGAGCTCATTCAAATGCAAACCACCATATTATCGTCGCCTGTGTTTAATTCGAATTCACAGCTTGGGGTTAAACAAAATACCAAAGTGGTTGCAGGATTTTCATGAAAAGCGCGCAGCAGTTATGTGAATTCTTTTCTACATTCCCAGTTAATTCTTGAAATTACCGCGCTGCTAAGAGCCTCATACGATGTTGAAAAATTGCTGTGGGTCCGAATTCAAACAAGCAGTGAAAATGAGAGAAAAGGAGAATTGTTTATTTAATCAGAACTCCTTTTCCGCACGTGCGTATACAAATGTAAAGCTGTTTAAACGTGAATAGAATTTGTTTAAAAACAATGTGAATTATATCCATTTAGTTGCTTTAATGTGGTCAGTAGTAATTTTCATTTAGCTAATTGAACTCGTTTTACAGAGACGATTTGTTTCTGGTAGCTATAGTTAGCAAACTAACTTTTTAAACAAAACATTTTCTGTGATATAGATATCCTAAGTGTGAAGGCTACTTGTAAATGTGTAAAAAAAATGACAACAGTGGTCTGTTGATGAACCATCCTGCATAGTTCTTATGTAGACTGTTTACTTGTAGCGCTAATGTATAAAGATGTTTATAGTCTACTTACGTTTATAAACAGCTGTTTGTTAAGTAGCCTAAAGACGATAACGTTTGAAACATTTTATATGTTGGCTTCTTTAGGAGGGCTAAGCTTTCGCAGGTCGGCTAATTTTAAAACATGTCAAATGTTTGGATTAGAATGTTGTCAAATATTCCGCAAAATTCTAACTGTAATTATAAAAGCGAGATTTCCTCCCTCCATCCACCCAGTGTCAGGGGAATGTAAATTGCTCGTGACCGTGATGTGAGAAATAGAAGTCACTCGTTAGTGCGTGTCAGATCGCCTGATGCACTTCTTTATTGCGGGGCGAAAGGTGGATCCTCGTCTTAAAGAGTCAACACCTCTCATCACGAGTGTAGCGAGCAGCAGAGGGGCTTGATCTCTTCACTATACTTGACAGCACTCTTCCTCTACGTCTTATCTGATGCACTTGCGCCTCTGGCACCTCTGGAAACGACTTAAAAAATGAATGGCTACGGATCGCCCTACCTCTACATGGGGGGCCCGGTGTCCCAGCCGAGAGCGCCCCTCCAGAGGACCCCCAAGTGTGCCCGCTGCAGGAACCACGGGGTGCTCTCCTGGCTGAAGGGGCACAAGCGCTACTGCCGTTTTAAGGACTGCACTTGCGAGAAATGCATTCTGATAATCGAGCGTCAGCGGGTCATGGCGGCTCAGGTGGCGCTGAGGCGGCAGCAGGCGAACGAGAGTTTGGAGAGTTTGATCCCGGAGTCTCTGAGAGCGCTGCCGGGCATCACGGTGGCGAGCGGAGAGCAGAGCGCGAACCCACGGTCAAGCGACATAAACCTGCGCTGGAGCTCAGAGACGGTGACCCCTAAACCGCCGCAAGGTAATCGCTTGTGTTAGTTACATTATATTTGAGACACTGTACTTTTTAAAACTTCATTCTCTCAAAGTAATTCTAATTAATTAGCCTAATTCATTTTATTAGCTTAATTATAATTATATATTATTTGTATTATTGTTAAAAATATATATAAAAAACGAAAAAAATCACGAATATCTAACCAAAATGATCTTTGCAGTAGTTTCAGCAACAGTCTTACTGATCGAGAGAACATGATAATGCAGAATGCGGGCATTTTAGTTTCCTGAAAGTATAACCCGTTTTCCTAAACCGGCAGAAGTAACTTATAATGAGAACTGTTTCATTATTATTATTTGAATATTATATTATTAAAATTTAAAATACACTTTATTCTTATTATTATGTTGAAATTATTATGAAGTGTTTGCGTTAGAAACATTAAAATAAAATAGCTACACTTCAAATCTGAATGTAACACTAAATTATTTAGTCCGAATGATTATAAAATAAATATTTAGGACAAGCCGGCATTAAAACCGAACTAAACTGGCATCGCCCACCATCCGTCATTAATTTCCTTGAACGATTATTTTGATTATTTTTGTAGTCTGTGATCGACAGAGCACATCATAAGTAATAGGGTAGGCCCTGTCGTTCATTTCGGAGGAAGGTCAAGCTGAAATGCAAAGGAAGTCCGAATAATTTGAAATGTTTCTATAATAATCAGTTTGCAAAACTGTAGTTAAGTGGAATCGACCAGAGATTTTTCAGTGCCACAGCATCAGCGTTTTTATGTGAACAGCTAATAAAGTCGCCCGTTATAAATCACAGCAGTGCTGACAGCTCAATAACCTGAATGTAGCACTTCTAGTCTGCAGAATCAGACAATGTTTGAATATAGCAAGTTAGCTGGACTTTAATGTGTTTAAAGTTGAGCTATTAACTTTACCTATTTTTTATGTCAGGCCTTTAAAGATTTAACTGAATGTTACAGTGTGATTGACAGTTTTCTAATTATGCTGACTGTGTAACATTTTAATGTTGCTGCAGCATCACTGTATTGCCATCTTTGATTATACAGTACATAATGCTCACAAGCTCTTTGTGTGTGTTTTCCAGACCTAAATGAGGACCTGTCTGGTGAGCAGTCTGGTGGAGAGAACGGTGGTAGTGCCAGTGACAGAGAACCAGAACCAGCCAGCTCCCCCGAGGAGTCTAAACCTAACCTGTGTTGCACCCCTGACACCTCAGACCCAACTCCCCAGGTTGAGGAGTCCCGCTTTGGCTTGTCTAAATCCTGCACCGACCCTGAAGCCAAAGCTGACAATCCCAAATACTCCCCCGAGCCCAACATCCTCATCGAAGGCCTCTCAGGCTCAGTATCTCTGCCTTTCAGTCTCAGGGCCAACCGACCACCGCTGGAGGTCCTGAAGAAGATCTTTCCAGCTCACAAACCCGCAGTCCTGGAGCTCATCCTGAAAGGCTGTGGTGGGGACCTGGTCGGAGCCATCGAGATCCTGCTCTCCAGCCGTTCTACAATGAAACCAGAAAAGGTTCTGTCTGATAACTCAGATGCTCTGGTTCTTCCCTCAAATGGCCATCTCTTTGAGCACCCGCTGAGTTCGTACCCGGTCTCGTCTTCCAAGTGGTCGGTCGGTTCGGCCTTCCGTGTTCCCGATTCTCTGCGCTTCTCCTCAGAGCCTTCCGCTGGAGTTGTACCAGGTCCTCTTGGCATGCCGCTTCAGCACGGCTTCCCCCAGCCGCCTCGATATCCTCTCATGCTGAGAAATTCATTGAGTCGTGGCCAAGCCGGGCCTTTCGTTCACAATGATGTGACTCTGTGGAATACCATGACTTTACAGCAGCAGTATCAGCTGCGCTCCCAGTACGTCCCTCCGTTCTCAGGCCCCTCAGCCGGAGTGATCCGCAGCTCCCCGCTCCTCACCAGCAGACCCACAGAGGAGCATCGAATCAGCATCCAGGAGGACAGCTGTCCTGTCATTGCCAAACAGAGCATGTTTGCTCCAGATGAGGAGTATGATGAAAGATCTGACTCCTCAGACTCCAGGATCCTGAACACTTCCTCCTAACTCCTCAGTTTCAATAAGTGAATGGAGAAAAAAAGCACTGAAACACTGTATGTTTTAAATAAGTTCTTCAAATGGTACAAAAGAGACACCGCTCATCTAGGAGCGCACTGAAAAGATATACAGTGCATTACTTGAGGTATTGTATTTCTAACAGATCTGAGGTTGTTGTGCCAACTTAATCATGTGTGGAATAACACTGGCTTTAATTTAGGGGGAGGGGGGCAATCATTAAGGTACTATTATTTGACCAAAATGTCTGAATAACTTAATATATTTGAGCACAGTGATCTCTATTTCCACTTTGCATGAAATGTAACAGTTAACAGTTTAATGTAGAATTACTCCAGCAGTCCTGCATGTAAAAGTATGGCAAATAAACCTTCTATGTTATTGTCACTGTGTTTGCCTCATATCAGGAAAACTAAACAAACCCATTAAAATAAAATAAAGAAAAATCATTATTTATAAATTAAAAAATAAAATTAAACAGGAATCGCCCTCGTATATAATCCCCCACTAATTCAGTTCTCATGCAAAGAATATTTATGCAGCAAGTACAGCTTTAAAGCAGACTATATCTTAACATATTTTAAGTAATAATTAATCTACCACTAACAATACTTAATAAACTTCTCATTGTTCTATTTATTTGTTTATCATTCATAATAAAATAACATTTGCTGTTTATTATCTGATCATTTACGTTATTTAACGTA
The DNA here is from genome assembly GCA_032353835.1 of Enteromius viviparus. NCBI lineage: Eukaryota > Metazoa > Chordata > Actinopteri > Cypriniformes > Cyprinidae > Enteromius > Enteromius viviparus. The sequence goes on from JAUCNO010000795.1 coordinate 6,840,621, forward strand.
CGTTACTTAAAATAAATGTGAAAAGCGTGATTATAAAATAGAAACGGTGTAGGCTTCTGTTTTTTCTGTTTGGAAAAAATTTCAAATGGATCAAAGAGTAAGTTTTAGCGGCGAAATGAACAGAAAAATGAGTTAACTGCGCCATCTAGTGGACATTCTTCACAATAGAGAAACCTTCAAGGCCTAAAAGTTCTGCTTCCAAGAGAAACGTAACCCGCACGTCTATTAAATATCAAGGGCCATTTTAAACAATATGTTTTATAAGATGCAATTACAATAAAATAATTTACGGTAAGCCTAATTCTCCATGTTAAAAAAATATGAAATATTCCAGCGTCTTTGTCAAATTATATAATTCACACGGCATGATAATAATTATTATTAATCATTGAAATATGCAGCCCTCTTGCTGCCTCAAGTAAATGAGTTCTATGCGCAAGAATGCCTCGCTATGAAAACATCAATAATGACTCTTACTGTCACCCTGTGACATATAGCCTACCTTGTGTACAAAAGAAAACATGGCTTCATTGTCAAGTTAAATTAGCATTCTAAAATCTACAATTCGACACATCTTATATTATGCAAATATAAAACAAAACATTACTCCGGATCAGATGTTGGCTATTATCGTAAGGCTACATGATTTACGTAACTCACAGGCTACATTCATTCAGAACTAAATGGCGTTTTGTTGCTTTTGTTGACTCGTTGCTTATTTAAGACACCCTGTTTAGGTTTCATAGTGAGTATAAACGTACAATGTGATGCTAAACCAGCGGTCGCTGAGTTTGCAGGTGTTGCAGTTCTATTTAACACATCTGTTGACTTAACCGAGCGACAGCTTATAATGCTGACATTTGAATTTGTGCCTCTAAGTCAACAAGGCCCTTCGTTCTCATATTCATAAGCCCGACAGACAAATTATGAGTGGTTGAGCATTCAGCAGCTTGCACGTGTTTCAGATCCATCAAGCGTCTTCAAATGCTAATTAACATAACAGGGAATTCGGTGAGCTCACAAATCTCTAGTCTACGGTCCTATCAGGTTACACTGTAGTGTGTGACGTGGGACACACCCTGAACCAAACCAGAAGGCCTGTCACTGATCACAGCTTGTAAATAAATATCCTCGAACGTGTCTGAGGGCGTTTTGACCCTCATGGGCCTGCATTTTCACTGTAATAGAAAGTAAACTATTGAATAACCTGACTCCTGAACAATGCAGGCTATACTAATATACACGGATATAGATCTTGCTTCTCAACTCAAGCTAGTCAGCACACAAATAAAGCTTGTAGCCTACGAATAGGGAAATAACGGGATGACAAAGAAATCATTTCTGGGTAATAAAACAACCACTTGTGTAGGATATTCTATAAATCTTTACGCATGGGGATTTCTAAACAATAAAGACACTGGGATTTTTTTCCCTCCATTTGGCATTGTCATATGTGTTTAGAAAAGGAAAAAGAGAAGATCAAAGCATTCCACATGGGGAAATTGCACCCTGGGTAGCAGTTGGGTTTGCTGGCCATAACCTTGCTAATAAATTAAGAGGGAAGAAGGGCGAGTGGCAAAGCTGCACCTGCACGGCAAACATCTTCACCACATGTGAGTAACAGAGATGACGGAGCAAGCCCAGACAGACAATTAACCTAAATTACCCTATAAATACCATCTTGGTAACCTACTCAAGAAAAATGAATTAATTTTTTATATATATATTTAAAAATAAATAAATATGGGGCAATAATATGAATATGATTTTTCATAGAGGAAAACGTTCATGAATGTATATTGATATTTTATTCATAATGATATTTTTTAAAAACGTAAAAAAGACAGCTTGTATGCTTTGTTTTAAACCTTCAGCTGACGCAAAAAAAAAAAAAAAAATCCCCAAAACAGAAATAAATTAAATGAAATAAATGGAAACGTCTGCGAGGCACAAACTCCAACGGCCTATGTCAATCTGCGTTTTCATTCGATGAAAATAACCGAGCCTTTAGCAAAGCCTAGCCTATTATTAATATTATTAGGCTCTATTATTATTTAACAATTTGTTTTAAACTATGTTTTTTTTAAAGGGTCATATGCCCAAAAAAGGCGGCAAAATTGTTTATAGACATTTCGTAATAACCTTCAATTTGCGAATGACTATTGTGGACAGAAAGCCGCTTTGGATTAGAAAGCTTTAAAATTGTGTGCAAACTCCAACCACATATTTGTTTTTTATTTAAACCAAACAAGCTTTACTCTCCCACGTCCCGCATATGCTGCAAAGCCATCACGAACAGTAGCTGTGACATTCTTTAGTGTCAGTTGATTTTACTTTGTTTTGAGAAACATCACACATGCTAGGTCGATCGGGACAAAGAGAATTGTGTTTTGTGTAGCCTTCCCGCATGCTTAGTCAATGTTTTTTAAGTATCGCTTGTTGTGTCAACTGTCATATCACGCTCTATCTAGAGCTCAAACCTGTGTGCAAATGCATCCCCGAAGGGTTGTGCATTGTCAACAGCAACTCAGAAAGATATTAATTGGTGTAACAAGAGATCTAGTGTCTTGTTAACAGCCAAACTAATTTGTCAGACAACAGTCATTAAATCATTAAATTATAAATTGGTTTCTCGGAACTGCAATCTTTATGTAAATAATTATAGCATAGTTTATTGCAATGTAGCCAAAATACAGACAAATGTCTTAATTAATAAGATGAGTAATTTGAAATTAATATTTAAACTATTTAAGTTTTTAAGGTGTCGTGTTTTAAGATTAAAAATAAATACAAACACATTAGTAGTCGTGCAATTCATAATAGCCTAATATTTATATCATATTTATATTTTAAACCAAACAAACAAAAAACACCTGTATAGCAACGCTGTTAGGCGCATTTGAATAAAAATGAAAATCCATCGCCAGTTTTTGCATTCACCAGCTGTAATTTGAATATTGTCAATTAGTGGTTACTTTAGCCACTGCAAGCACATTAACGAAATATTACAACCTAACTTGCAAAAACGCTTTTTCTATCAAATTAAACATCAAATTTGTTGCCCACGCATTCATAGGTAATTTCATTACTGTAAACAGAGATAGCCTAATAAATACAAAAATACTTGTTGTTTAAGTAAGCTCCAAAGTGTCAAGTTTTTATTATTTATTTTATTTTTATTAAAGTTATTTTTGGCTGTTTTTAATTAAGTACAAATATTTTAACATAGCCTACTGCAATAAATAAAAGCCTATGTTTGAGCCGAGACATGGGTGTTTGAAACGAGACCTATTAAACAGCTGAACCCCCCATTGTCCTCCGTGATTAATTGATCGTTTCCTTGGAATGTTTTATTTGTAACTTCACCCCATTAAGAACTTCGTTCAGAGAGTGATTCTGTTTCCAGCCAACGGGGAAGCTCCGTTCCCATCAAACCAATCTGGACATGCTGTCACACGCCGTCTCCTGATTGGCTCGTTGTGAGCGGAGCTTCCCCATTGGCTGTGGCAGCTTTGCTGCGCGGATCTTAGAGTTGAAAGGCTGAGAGGCTCTCATCACATCGCAGTGACAGATCAGGTAGAGTAAATGTCGCTCATTGATGTTTCTGTGAAGGTGGCCTGATTTCTCCTGGAGCAGCGCTTATTATCGCTTTAGCAGCTCTGGGTTCTAGTCTTTTAAGAGATTCTTGGATATCCACTCACCCTGTTGTGGTCTACATTGTTTAGGTAAGTGTCTCTTAAAAAATATCGGAATGCCACTTAAATATATATTTTTAAAATATTCTGTAAAAAGTCTGTCATAGCTTTTTGTGCTTTCATTTTTGATAAAGTTTAAAAAGCTGCAGTGCTAAATGTTTTAATTAAATGTTTTGAATTTTATTTCTAATGCAAATCTATTCTGGCTCTTTAAAACCTGAAATAGGAATGGCAATAAATAATTGACACGTTAAAATATTATTATAGACCTCCTAAAATTTTTTTACTAATTACTCTTCTTTTCTTTTGGACAGCATCTATTTATATACGCGTCGTGAAAATGACGGATCTTTCTAGCACGGAGTTTGAGATCGACGTGGAGGGCCTGGAAACGGAGAGCGATGATCAGGCGGTGTTCAGCGGCACCGGGGAGGACGACGCAGGGACCAAAGACGACGACAAATCTAGCCGCTTAAACCTCGGCTCTGGAGACCAGCGCAAACTGAGCCGCACTCCGAAATGCGCCCGCTGTAGGAACCACGGCGTGGTCTCCTGTCTGAAAGGGCACAAGAGATTCTGCCGGTGGAGAGACTGCCAGTGCGCGAACTGCCTGCTGGTGGTGGAGAGACAGCGCGTAATGGCTGCTCAAGTGGCACTGCGGAGACAGCAAGCGACCGAGGTGAGAGCACGCAAACTAATGACACTTTACAGTTATCAGTATCAAACTGAGGAAAACAAATTTAAGCCTAAAATCTTGAGTAGGCTACGTAAAACAACGCGTGCAAGGCAGACTTTTCTAAATGGATTACTGCGTTGCGACAGTGAATAAAAACGGCTTAACCCCCTATAATATAATCCAAAATATTACGTTGTAGAGTAAAATGTCTTACAATTACGTATCATTCTATTTCAGGACAAAAAGGGAATATCCGGGAAACAAATACCAGTGGAAAGACGAAGTATATATCAGCGACACATCCGCCCATCGACCATGCTGGCAAAAAGTATTTTAGAAGGTAGGTTTAAAACAATTAAACAAATCTTATGCATGAATTGAGAACTCTTCCTTGCTTCTTATTAAAGCTGATGGATGATCTTTCAGACCTTTTGCCCCCTTTCCTACTTTTCAAAACTAATTTTACCCCTCTTTTTTTCCTCTTCTCTCAGCCTTTCTTGGACTTCTGTCCATTTCGTATTAATTCACTTGGTTCCTCTCTGGATATTTTATTGGTGTAAGCTTCTCTCAAATACAGCACATGTTTAGCTTCTCAATATACATAATAATAAAAAAATATATATATATAAAATTGTGCATGATGCTCAGAATTTATTATTGATGCTCAGAATTTAAAAAACACATTCATGTGTATCCTAAAAATGAATTTAGAAATTCTTACCAGAAATCTTGTCTGTTGCTATGTGTAAATAAAACAAGCTCATCTCATTTATTGACAGGATATCGTCCAGTGCAGAACGACCCATTTCTGGGTGCCAGTCCAGCTCTGCCCCCTCCTCTGAGTGACCGGATGAGGAAGAGACGAGCCTTTGCTGACAAGGAGTTGGAGACCATTATGCTGGAGCGAGAGTATAAAGAACGAGAGCTTCTCGAGTCCAGCCAGCCCAGCTCTGCCTCGCTCTTTCTCCCTGGCAGTATGGTCCATGCCGCAGAGTATAACTCCTACAAGACGGCCTTCTCATCCTCCTCGGCCTCTTCCACGGTCGAACCTTCTCCCAAAGATCTCTGTGGTTTTCTGCCGGGTTGTCTGGATCTCTCCATGCAGTATGCTGCCACAGGTGGGACGACAGCTAACGTGGAGCTCATCTCCTCCAATGTGAGCGTAGCAACCACCTACCGCCAATACCCGCTCTCACCGCGCTTCGTAATGTGGCCGCGGGGCAGTAGCGGTATTAGCGATGCCCTCTTATACCAGCAGTGTCTCCTGAACGCCACTGCAGTGCAGAACTTGAAACCTGGAGCCGTTTGGGATCCGAAGATGATGACCTCCACAGAGAGCCACCCGCCCGAGCAGGAGCCGGCCGCGTCCAGGCTCGAGGGCTCTCGAGTGGCTCCAGAGCCGTGTGACCTCCAGCCGGGGCCCAGAGAGGCTCAGACAGGACTCGGCCAGAATGGAAATGCCCGCTCAGCCTTCTCGCCTCCTAAGAGGGTGTACGGACAAGCTTTCCCTCCGCATGCAGGGACCCATGAGCACGTGATCAACAACATGAGCAAAGACACTGCCAAGCACACACTGTCCATGAAGCTCAACTCTTTCCATTCACTCATACAGCAGACACTCAATGACAAGAATCCAGAGATGAGCGGGCCGTACTGTAAGGAACTGCTGGAGGAAGCGGCAAAAAAGTTCAGGGAGGGTACCGCCAAAGACACAGTGGGATTCAAAAGCTTAGAAAGAGCGGGAAAGGACCTTGTAGCAAAGCCAAGGAGCACTAAGGTCAACGCAGGAGAGTCTCTATCGTTCTCAGTGGAGGCCATATTAAAAAGACCCGCACTTTCTTTAAATCGGACATCCCAGTAAGGTTTCCTGTAAAACAATCCTAAATCCTGCAAAATGACTAAAAGTACTTGCTTATTTTCTACTGACTGTATATTTATTTTTACACACACACAAACACGCATAGCTACATGTATTTGGAATTTAAGGAGATAATACAAAACATCATTAATCTATGCAGCATCTAAAACTATTTTTGCTGTTTTTTTGACACATCTGTATATATAAAAATGTACATACATCATTTTTTCAGACATGCATGTTGTACATTATTTAAATGTGAATGTTAATTTTGCTACTAAAGTGTCAATAAAATTAAAAATGTTCCTATATTATTTTGGAATTGTGATATTATTTTCACAAAGTAATTGTGTTTATATTAAAGTAGGATTTTAATCAATGCAGTAACGGTCAATATTACTTCATGGTAGAACATATATTTGGAATTTCATTTGACATATATTTAGAATGTTATAATAGAACAAAGAAGGTAAAACAATACAGAAATTGTTTATTTAAAATATGAATGCAACATTTTTTTATACTATAGAACAATTATAACTTTATATTTTAACAAACAACTACTGCTTGAGATGCTCAAGCGTTTAATTTCTTATTCAGATCCTGCAGTTCCACAAACAGCCAACTAGCATTAAGCCAAGTGATTTAAATCAGATCATTTTGATCATTATTGTATTTTTTTAAAAAGTCACTAACTTATCTCAGCATTTTAGCAGCTGGCTCTAGGCTGGACTGAGGCTTTCACAGAACAGCAGCAACACTTTGTAACGTTCTAGAGTAAAATAGCCTATATAAAATGCGATTCAAATTCAAGGTTCATAACTGGGCAGTATTCTGTGTAAATAAGTCAAAATATTTTTACAGAAGTGAAAATATACATTGGTCAATACATTTATAAAGCAACTGTGAAAAAAAATAGACAAATGATTCTGTTTATACTTATTGCACTTTATGTGCAAATATGGAGCACCTGCTCAAGACATTAGTTATGTCTACATGTATCACAGATGTTGTCGATGGAAACATGAGAGGTCCATAAATTCTCAAATACCTTTAACAATTCATTTTTTTAAACATTTAACTTTAGCTGATGTCAGATTATGCTGGGCTGTATGTAAACGGCGAAATTCAGAGAGTACAAACAAAGTAAACAAATAATCATGTGCTACATTAAGACTTCATTCTCCTATGAGAAATGTTTTGTCAGGCGACTAATAAAATGAAATTTCAATCTACATGTACATTAACTACAAATAATTGCAAAACTGAAATAGTGAATGTGAAGGATATAAAACTAAGATGTTATAGTTGAAACACTCATTGCTCAGTTCATTGGTTCAGATGGAATCATTTCTGGCTTCAAATGGAGCAGGGAATAGTCTCTTAGGAAAGACCTCTGCACGATATTTCCTAAAACGACTGAGGGGCTAGCATGAAATTATAGATTGACTGCAGCTGTTCTGTTAGTCAAATTCTGCTGTTTTAGAAAGAATTTAGATCTACAACCCTGAAAACATCCTGCTTAGACAATATGTCTTAAGAAACAATCACATCATTGGTATCACTAAAGGGCTGTTCGGTGCTCATTTTACCTGTTATCTCCTCGCTTATTTACTGTAAACTGTTTCTTTAAATACCTTGTGATGTGGAAAACGGGTCAGTAGTTATGCAACAGAGGAGAAGATTTCACAGTGAAGTCGGTGAGGGTACATAGACAACTGTAGCAGTAGGACCCTGGATCTGCAGATGTCATCAAGACTGATGAGCCCTGTTCCCATAGTGTCAGATTTAGCACATTAGCAAAGCACCGTCACTACCATTGCCAGCATGTTTGTTTAGCTACATTTACTAGGCCCTTATGTCAGGCCAAGTTAACTTGTCTGTTTAAACACTGTTGCTACTGTAGCACATCAGGAAGGCAGGTCAGATTGTGTTATCATTGGCTGTGCAATCGTTTGTCCTGCACTTTCACATTTACATTTCCTTAAAGGAACGATTCACCTACTGTATGATTAAACATTTGCTGAAAATCAAGGCCTTCCAAAATGTAGATGAATTTGTCTCTTATTCAGTATAGATTTGGTGAAAGTTAGCATTACGTCAATGAATCTTCTGCGGTGAATGGGTGCCGTGAGAATGAGAGTCCAAACAGCTGATTAAAAAAAAAAAACCTGCATGATTGTTAGAAAGCAGTTTGGACTCTGACGGCACCCATTCACTGCAGAGGATCCGTTGGTGAGAAAGTAATGTAAAGCTAAATTTGATGAAGAAACAAACTTATCAACATGTTGATGTTCTTTAGGTATGATTTTTTTTAATAGGCAGAGTTGGGAGTTAGTATGATAACGAGGTTTATGTGGAAAAAGCATTTTTTCCCCTTTAAAATGTTCAAGAGCTAAATGCAGATAAACAGATTTACTTCAAAAAAGCACATTCTTAATCTACACTTTTAGAAATAAAGATACAAAAGCTGTCACTGGGATGGTACCTTTTTTTTCACTTTTGTACCTATTAGGTTAAAATAAGTACATTTTAAGTACTAATATGTACCTTTAAGGTACTAAAATTGAACCTTTAGGTACAAACATTTATCTTTTGAAAAGATACCGCCCCAGTGACAGCTGAGAGTGTGTATATACCGACCCACTGAACAAACTTCTTTGTCAGACGTTGAAATGGCGTCCCCTGACAAGCCAGAATGACGTCTTTTTATGACGTCTTTTTTGATTGTTTATTTGGCCTAGAAGCAGTATAAACAATATGTCTAAACAACAAACAATAATGTCAGTATAAATAACATGTCTAAAATTAGTCTGCAGTTGATGTTATACAATGTTGAAAGTAAGTCCACAATGACCACATTTGAACTAAATTCGAACCATCTAGAGACATATGTATAACAATACTGGACGTCCAAAAGACGTCATAAAAACGTTCATTCTGGCTTGTCAGGGGACGTCATTTCAACGTCTGACAAAGACGTTTGTTCAGTGGGGACCTTAAAAAAATGGCTTTATTTGAAAAGCTAAATCGTATGAAATCTTTAAGGATAATGCAGCTCGATTTATGCTTAAACAATAGTTAACAGTGTGTAAGGGGAAAATACAAGCCACGCTTTCAATTCAAAGTAAAAGTAACCTTTTCTCAGAATGTGTAGAGATTTTTACTGAAAAGTAAGGCAAAAATGTCTTGTGCAGGGTTATTAAATAACAACGAAAATGCACTTTTGTTCATTTGCATTGCTGCACAGTTTACACCCAAAACATTTGTCTGTCCAGAGTAAGTGAGGACAACTCAAATTGGCCAGGGCATGTCATTGTTCCGACTAACACCTTCTTTTTCCCTCCCAAATTCCTCCCCAGGTGCTGAGCAAGCCCATCTCTCAATCTGCTGATTTTGTGGCTGCAAGACATTGCACTTTAAACACACCGATTAAACCCCCAAAAAGTCCACAGGTTTATTTTGACAGAGGAAATAAATGGCACACTGCAAATTTTGCATTGGCTTTCGGCAATGCATGAACGAATGAGGTAGGATCCAAATTTTATGACCCTCATTTCAGTACCAGCAGCTTTTGTGTGGAATTCCTGCAAGGCAGCCTGTAATATAATAAGAAAAGTGTAGCACAGAAGCTTTTGTCAAATTTGCGGCTCTTAATTACCATGTTTGCTATGCTGACAGCTGATGAAGTCAATGCGGGCAGTTGAAGTTGTGTCTGCTCACACACACACACACACACACTACCATCATCCTCTATAGGTTTCCATGGTGGAAGCTTGTCAGGCAGGTTTATATCATTAACACCTGTGGGATGTTTTTCTTTTCTCCTTGCTTTCACTTACCCCCTCTCTGTCAGTGTTTCAGCACATGTGCGAAGGTCTTTGTTTTACAGCACTCACTGTATTCTCCAATAAATACGCAACAGCTGAGTATATCAAGAGTGTCGGCTCTAAACAAACGATGCTGGAAATCTCACCTCCCCCCCTTTCACGACAGGTTCATAAAGTAATCAGCCAAAGTGAGCAGAAGCGGAGCGTGTGAATTGTGAACCGGCAAAGAATATCACTTTCAGAAGTTCATATCGAAGCCAAGCCATGTTGCGCTTGTGGTATTTATTCAAAGGGATTATTTACATGGATCCAAACAATAGTACAGTCCTGACCTCCTGGCTGTGCTCCTGCGTTTAAGCTCTCGTTTTTCGTTGTACTTTGTTCGCAACATTTCCAAGACATTCAAGTAGATAAGCAAATCACCTCAAGTTCAATGCAAATGCTTGTAAATCCAAATGTTTGTGAAGCACGGCCTGTAACAACATTTCGTCTTGATCGGCTGTGATTGGCCTTGGCACATATGTCTATGGCATGTTTTTGTGTGGCTTATTCGACTGTTACTGTTGAGGGGCATTTTGTGTGATTTTAGCTTGAGTGTTTTGTATGTACAAGAGCAGCAAACTATCTTCTGTATCCAGCAAAGCATGGTCTTAATTTGCTTTTCTGAAAGGAACATGGAAATTGTATGGAAATCCTTGGAGAGAGGCATCAGATTTTACTGCAAAAGTCATTTTCGAAGATCTTCGCTTAGGCTCATTTACAGTGTCCTTGCAAGAGAGCCAAGCAAAGATGCCACAGAGGACAACATAATCGAAAAGAAACTTTGACCTGTTGTTCTGTGCTTTTAGTGTAATAAGGGCTCATTTTGCTGATCTGTTGCAGATAATTGCTTTGCTGTAACCACCAAAATTGAGACGTTATATATATATTTTCAATATATATTTAAAATATTTTAGAAATGAATACTTTTATTCAGCATGGATGCATTGAATTGATACAAAGTGAAAGTAAGATCTTTTATATTGTTAATATCAAGTTTATTAAATCTAAAATCTATCCAAGTTGGTAACACTTTATAATAGGGGTCCAAAATAATGCATTAGTTAAGCATTAATTAATGGTTAATTTGTTCACAATTAAGTATTAGTTGAGCAAAAGCACACTACTAATTAATGATTAACCAGGGTTTTTCCTGGCTCAAACTGAGGCAGAGGTGGTACCATCCTGACCAGGCGCCAGCACAGGCATACAATATG